>VDFB02270651.1:287906798-287943989 GCA_007258455.2 Sequoia sempervirens | reverse complement strand
GATGCCAGTAACATGGTGCCAGTGCCTTTCCTATTTCATTCTGCCAGTGTTGTCCTTAGTTCTCCAGAAGTTGAACCCTTGTATCAACTTGAAGGCCTAAATTTGTAGGCGGATTTTCCACCCCCGAACACCCCTTGCTTTATAGCATTAAGTCATTTTTAAAATACTCGTCCCTCTTTGGTTCGCTGCCTTCTCCCAACACTATACAACCGCATGGTGTTTGCTGGTAGATCTCTCGTTTCATGTGCCTACATTTGACTATATGTAGAGAACCTCCTTCTGGAGTTCTAGGTTATTCATCGAGTGTTCAATTTCATCCTTCATGTGTAATTCTTCAAACAAGAGAATTCAAATATTTGTTATTATTACTTCAAAAAGCTTGATTTTTTCTGAAGTTTTCCCCCTTCAGTTTGTGGTTTCTATTCAATGGTTGTGTTTGGCTTGGGCATTATATTATCAATATATAAGCATCATATTTGCTAAATACATATGCTTGGAGTCTATGTACTTTTCTTTATATATTTTGATAACCGCTTAGTAAGTTGAAATCTACTGCATATAGTTTGGTGTTCAATTTTTATAGAAATATAAATATATACTTATTATGATGTAAGTTGAAATTATATATATATATAAATAGTAAATATAACAAATTCTAAATAAAATATGTAATATGTAAGTATGTTAATCTTTTAATGTAAATATGTTTAGCATATTCGATTATATGTAAGTATGTCAATCTTTTAATGTAAATATGTTTAGCATACTCGATTAGAAGCACGAGACATGAAATAAACAAATATTATGTATATAGTAATTGAATACTTTAGTCATGCATTAGATATATATATATATATGTATATCCAATTTAAGAATTTTCTTAAAATTTAATAAAAGGGCAAGTTGATTTGCAAGTTATATCAAATTAGTTCTAGTCTCCATTTTAAGCTTTAATTATAATAAAACGTGGGATTACCATGACAATAGTTATATATTAGAATTTATTTAATTTACATGTATTTTTGTCATGTAGTTTTGTATAACCTGAGATGACGGTTAGAGTAATGTAATTAGTGATTTTCATTCAATATGATGATTTTATAATGTTCTTGGAATGAAATGTAATTGATTAATTATTATTCTTTGCTTATTTCGATGGAAATGAATCTGTTTTATTATTGTCTGTAAATTTCATTTTCAGTTAATATAAAATAACCATACTTATATGTATATGTGTGGTGTTTTATAAATAAGTATATTGTTAGTTTTAAACCTGGGGTGGTTTAATTAATTATGTTAAATATAATTAATTATGTTAAATATATATACATATAGAGTATGAAACTTGTTCATATGGACTCTTTAGTTAAAATAGATTTATGTTATTATATTTATGTTTTATATTGATTTTTTTTTTATGAGAAAAAAAAAATTATATGTTTAAATATATATAAATATATTGATATATATGAGTATATGTATAAGTAACTATATATATATATATATATATATATATATATATATATATATATATATATATATATATATATATATATATATATATATATATATATAAGTATACATTTATATATTTATATTTATTTTTGGATATTGTTGGAAAAAATAATTTAAATTTGTTAAATTTAAAAGAAGAGTATATATATATCCTAGTTAGTTGATAGAATTGATTTAATTAAACAAATGAATTATGTCTTTGCAAATCATTGTATTACTAGTTAGGAAGATAGAGTTTAATTATTTGATTTAAGGATATTTGGTTGAAGAAATTATTAACGTTAGAATAATGGTGTTAAGGATTTTGGCTAAGTTGTATTTCGGTTATGTAACTTAAATGTAATTTATTATTTTTAAAGGGATTATGTAAAGTGTTGTCTTGAATACATGTAGATAGTTTTGTGATTTTCTAGAATACTCTTTGAAGTTAATCCCTTATGATTGATATTGTGGTTTCATGTTGATTATACTTTCCTTTTTATATTATTTCGTTAGTTGAGGAGGATTTATGTATGGTCATGTTTTGATGTTGGTCGAGAACCCAATATGTGTGAGTACCCTCAGTAGGGAGCTTAAGGGTAGTTGTTCTATAGACTTCCAGAGGCAGTGGGAAACCTGTTTTATGTGGATTTCCATGGTTGATCTTTATGAGTTGTTGGTTGTTTTTTTTGGATTCGTCTCATGTGGGTGTTACCTTGATCCGTTGTGTAGCCTTTTGATATGGTCGTTTGGCGAGATGGTCCATACCTTGCATTTGTACTTGGATTGGTGATTTTTGGTGTTTTATGTTTGGTACACCCCTTGGTGTTGTAAGTTTTCTTTTGGGGCTATTAGGGAGAGTGACTCTTCATGGGGGCCGGCGCACAAAGGGGCAGCTTGGATAACCCATCGAAGATTTGGTTAAATAAGTGAAAACCTAACAAAATGAACTAGTGGGTTTGGGTAGGAATATATTAACTAAAGAAAATTAAGATACCTCACCCTCGCCATTAGTGCTTCCACAAACTAAGGGTGGTCTGAGAAGGCCATGGTCGGCAAGATCGCCACCTCTTCCTCATGAGAGGCTAGTGGTCCTGCACGTGTCACCCTATGGGGCTGGTGCCTAGTGAGAGGCAACCAAGATAACCATAGATGGGGGTTGGAGCCTGTTGGGAGGCAACCAAGATAACTCATGATAGGACTGTGTGATGACACTCTCTCTCGTAGTATTCTTCATTTTTTCCTTTGTGTACCTCTAGAAGTAGTCGTCTTGTATTAGACATGTTGATGTTGTTGATATTCGTGTTTATTGTTCTTTTATGTTGTTGAGTCTTGTAGCCCTTCCATGTGACTGTTCTTGGTCATGGGTCTCTCTTGTCATCTTCTAGCATGGGGGGTGGGCCTTCGGGTCCATGTGGTCGGGTGGAACGTGCTTTGCACCCCATTGGGTTCCCAGTCAGTGTTCGTGAAGCACAAAGTTCATGTTGTTGCAAAGGATCCAGAGCTTCGCCACAGTTCAATTATATCATGTCCAGTTATGTATTACTCTAGTATTTGATGTATCTTTCCCACTATGTGTTGGGAAGCATAGAGGCACATATATACTCCCGAAACGATGTAATGTACTCCTGGAATGATGTAATGTACTCTTGAAATGGATGTAAAGTATTATTTTACCTTGTAGTCATTATGTGGACAATGATTTGTGGTAGCCGTTATTTGATGTGTTGTATATGTGGAAATATGCTCCATATAATTCACATGAAGATAGTTTGTTTATGGTTATTGGGAATAAATTAATCTTGTTTATGTTGAGTTATCATAGGTGGATGTTTTCTTAATTGATGGATTATAATGTATGTATGATTATTGTAAGCATATACTATATCATGGTTTATAATGTAATCTTGGAATTTGTTCATTATCATTATGGTATTAGTTTAGGTTTTCATAATGTCATCTTGCATACCCCAGAGGATGTAGTTGGTATTGTAATTTTATAACTTCTTTATATGTGATGTATGTTCATGTTCATCTTGTGTAATTTTCTTCTTTCAAAAAAAAAACCAGGGTTTGCATGCAGGGTATTACACCTGCGATGTTTTGAATCTTGAATCTTGATAGGTGGGCTAGAGGAGGGGACAAGATGGATTTCAAGGGACTCATAAGTCACTATGGATTTTCCTTATCATTAATGTGAGTAGGGGAACAAAGGTGTCATCCTCTATTGGGTTGATAGGGGGATTGATATCTTGACCACTGGGGTCACAATAGGTTTATTTTGAACAGTAATCTTAGGAAATTAGGATGGATTTTGTTTGGGAAGGATTTTCTAAGAAGCATGGGAGGAATATTAGCCTTCAATTTTAGGCAGAAAAGCATTGGGCCAATGATTCTAGGGATAAAATAAGGAACCTATGTTTTAGCTAAATCAAGCCCTATGCAAATGGTAAATGAGGCCTTGATGGAGTACAAGGATAGATTTACCCAAAAGACCATTAAGCACTAACTATTCTAGCTTGAACTCTATAGGAAGAAAAGAAAACTCATTTTTTATTGTGATCGAGATTATTTAACACATGAAATAGGTAATAATAAAAATGGTTGTACCTTCCTTCAAGGGTGAAGTATTGCATGAGGAAATCCATAACATATTTCCATAGACCAAGAAGGTCCTCCCTGTAGAACCCATTTTGATATCTAGAAATATTATCCCATTTCTTGAGGAACTCAATCACAAATTAGTGATCATGATTTTTGATGCACTTCTATAGTTTGAGCCCTTTTATTTTTAGGTATAATTTCCTTTAACACCCTATAAGATATGCCCCTAACAAAAATATTTGTTCTCATCTAGTTGGTAGAAAAATTGTGTGATAAAGCTTCATCATGGCCATTGATAGCTTCTAATTAAGGGGTGAGACCTTCTCTACATTGGATGTTACAAATATTGGCATTGTTGTATATTATTTGTCACAAGGGGCTAGCTTTACTTTGAGAAGGTTACCATTCATGGAATATAGTCTCTCCTTAATTTTTGAGGTAGTAGGGGTTAGATTCAAATTTGAAATAGGATTAATTTGGAGTTTATGAGGATGGGAAGTGGATGGCAACCAAAATAACCTTAAAGAGCCAAAAATAATATTTAAAATCACCTCACAAACCAAAAAAAAATCATTAAATTTGAATCACTCCATATGAGTATTCTTTGTGCAAGCACAACTCACTTCTAAAGATGATATCAAACTAACAATTGTGTTCTCCTTTGATTATATAGATTATGAGGGATGACTTGGGGTAAGGTACTCTTAGACTAACAATACATGGTCTCATCCATCAAGTATCTAAACCTACCCAGATGGTATGTTGTAGAGTTTCTTTCCATGAAAATGCATCATCCTTATGTTGTACATGATACTTGTCTTCCATTAGATTATGGATATTAATCAACTTATATTCAATAACAATAATAACAATGGCTTATATTTGGAATAGAATTGTGCATTAATTTAATAAACATAGGAAGGATATATGAGTGTGTTTGGGTCTTAAATTGACTACTTTATATTCTTTAAAAAAAAAAAGTGGAATTTATTTGTGGAGTTTATAGATGTGTAGACTAGGGTACACATTTTGTGTGATATAGTAAGACATATTTTTCTAGGAATTGAGCTAATGGTTTTTCTTCAACACTAAATCTCTTATAGATGCTAATACAATTGTGGTATTATAATATTGTAAACAATGTTATGGATGGGACATTTATATCCCCTTGGAAAGGTGTGTGAGCATAATTTGAATAACATCTTGTGTCATACTATGATTATTTATTGAATCAGTATTTAAAGAATCACTAGACTTGAGTTAGAAATATATCATATGCTAAGATGGTTTGAGAACCCTATTTGTGGTGTCTTAAGCTTTATTTGATCTGTTAAGATCCATATGGGGCTATTGATTTTAATAACCCAAAATGGTAAATGCAATAAATAATTACACTATAGGACTTACAAACCTATGATAATATTTATAGTACACCACATTATGGTTATTTGTATGTTTTTTGAATGCATAAATATATTGATTAAATTATTTCCTTAATGGTGTATTTAATGGTATACATAATATGCCATAATTATGTGTGAGGTAAAGCCTACTAGAAGGCTTGAACTTTTAGCATGAGGTCTATTCCATAACATATGTGATTTTGGCTAATAATAGGGAATTGGTACTAGCTTTATGGTATGATATACTCTAGTAATGATGTCCATATTTTAAAGAAAATATTGCATGGGGTTGTACGTTAAGATACATTGATTCTATCCAGTCATATATTGATTATTCCATACCATCACTTGAATGTTCTTATAACACATTATTTGTACCTTGTTATACAATTATTTTATTATATAATTAGTAGAAAGTACCTTGGCTTATGAAAACATGCACTGTCTTATGTGATTTGTGATTAATTTAAGAAGTTTAACTTGTTAAACTTAATTTTAATATGAATAAAAAAATAAATGTATGTGAATTTTTTCAAACATTGTAATATGAGTGTTACATATACATAGGTTCCTTAGATTATAAGCAAGTATATAAGCATGATAGTATGTTTTTGAGTGAGGCATGTGGATTGGTGCAATATATTTTGAGACATATACTTGTCATCACAAAGTTTACACTTGACTCCTAATGATCTAAATTTATATATTGAAGTTATTCTGTGCTCATCAAAGTGTGTTACTTGTTTAAAAAAACCATATAGAATGATTCTAGAGGTCATTTTAAGAGGATAGTCATACTTTTTAAAATAATTTTAAGAGGATAGTCATACTTTTAAAAATAGGAACCAACACCATACTATAAGGAATTTTCTACTACTAGTACATTAAGACTATGCAAGGAATCATTGTAAGTGGTAAGCAATCAATATGATCTATCTAGGTGTAGTGCCCATCATACTATTCTCTGTTAGACTAGTAGTTGATATGTTTAGGATCAAATATTATGACACTTTATTTGATGTTGGACTTACTACTACGATGATATTTTGATGATACTTTGGTGATACTCTTATTACTGGTGTTTTATGCTTATGTTATGACTAGTATATGGACTTATTTGATTATGTGGATTAATCTTATTATGAGCATTATGTGGTTATCTGATCATGATTATTATGCAATTATCTTGTGATTTCTTTGATCTTGTTTGTTAAGTTACTAATTGTTATGAGTTGATGTGGTTACTTGATTGATGTGTTCGTGTGAAAGGGACAATGTTGCATTACTCACATGTGAGTACCATACTACTTTGTGATTCCCTTTCACGGTGTTCCTGATTGTATGATTATGTAAATGCACGACCATTTTGTGTGTTGTAGGTTGCAGGTACTAGGCATCAACTCCACCTAAATTGGTAGGTTTGAGCGTGCCTTAAACCCAATGGAACTGTTGAACGGAGATAGAATTTGGTCCCCTACCCTAGCCATCATCCTCGAAGAGGATGAGTATCTAGTTCGTTACCTCATCAGTGTCGTCTAATGTTTGTGGTCAGTTAGTCTTGTTTTTTACCCTGGTTTGGGTTTAGGTAATTGTTGTCGATATTTGGTTTGTTTAATTAAATTTGTTTAATAAATGTTGTTTTGTATTAAGTGATGTATTAAATAAATTATTAAGTAAAAGTATTTTGATAAATAGATATAAATATATTATTAATGATTATGGTTTATAATAAATTTAAAAGTGTAATGTAATATTAAATAAAATAAAATAAAATCGAATTATAATGAAATGTGATAATGGATAAATAGTTAAAATAATTTAAAAATATAGAAAGGATTTTTGTGGAGCACATGCATAACTTCGAACTGATTGACGAAAAGAAACTTGATGTTTTACTGGAGATATTAGAGATTTTTATTAGATTTTTGTTTTTGAAAATCAAACAGCCTTCCTTTTGTAAATAATTATCCTTTCGAGAGATTTTCATTATTATGGATTTTTGTTTCCGCGAAGAGAAGAAAATTTGGTCTGCAAGATAATTTCTTGTGTTGTAGATTTTGTGGGGAATTGGGGGAATTATTGGAAAAATTGATTGAGGAATTTTAAAGAAGTTGTTGCAGAAGATTGATCTCGACATCAGATTTTCGTCCCAGCCAGCATTTGATCTAGGTTGGCTTGTTTCTGTTCTTTGTTTTGTTTCTCTATTTAATGCAAACGATTTTTTTCTCTTTTGTCTATTGAAAATGAATGTTTGTTTGCATGATGTTGCTTGAAAATTTGGTAAACATATGTTTTATTTCCGTAGGGAAATCAGTAAAATATGCATTTGTATATATATATCCTGCAATCATTATGTTTTAGAAAGTTTCAAATCCATTTTGTACATAACATGTAACCTTTTCATTCCTTAAATCGATACCTCTTGCATTTTGGCGCATTCCATAGCACATTTATGTTGTATCGGTCATTCCCTTGTTGCGAAATCGTATATTATAGAAGTTCGGTTTTATACCAGCCTTTATTGCATTTTCTTGAAAGTTCTTAAGCCATTTTTGTCTACCCAACGCAACCCTTATTTTGGAATTCAACCTTATGCCTATCATTTGCAATTGTTTGAAAATTGTTCAAGCCTTTGTATGGCTTTTCCAGTGCGATTTCTTCCTATAGTGGCACCCTCTCCTCTACAGAGTCACTGCTTTTGGAAGCTTACCTACTACTAATTTTCCAATTTGGGTTGTTTGATATATTTTTCGTTAGCATTTGATAAGTATAACTATCATGGCATTCACTAGTTTCATGCCATTCGAAGTTATGGGATTGTGATTTTATTGCTAGCACCCTACAATCGATACTGAATGCATCGACCTCATTATGAGAACTAATATTGATGCTTAGTGTGGCGATTTTATACTTTAGACTGCATTTTACATTGATTTTCATTCAATGCGTATATTTTAGATTGACAGTTGTTGCATATCTGTTATGTGGGAGTTGATTTTTATGGTTATAGTTGCTTTCAAAACTACATGTAATTCAATTCCATTTTAATGGATTTATCTATGTTGGAATTCAATTTTCACGCTTTACATTTGGCAATCAATGCTTGCATGGCACCTTTATTTTTGTTTTACATATTCGATGTTGATCATATTCCAGAGTTATGTTTGATATTTTCTAATCAATGTTATTTAATGTGTTTGTTAAGTCCTTAGTATTCGGTTTGCATAATCCGATGAATATTCATTATTGGGCAACATTCGAATGAATATATATATATATATATATATATATTTGTGTGTGTGTTTATATATGTATGTTTGTATATGTAGAATACAAATTTTTCCATAGAATAATTTATGATATTGAGAACATCTTTATGTTATAATATATATACATATATATGTATATATATATGTATATACACATATATGTATCTATATGTATATACACATATATGTATATATATACACATATATGTATATATATATATATGTATATATATATATATATATGTATATATATATATATATGTATATATATATATATATGTCGATGTTTGTGTGTGTGTGTGTGTATATATATGTATATGTATAAATGTATATATTATGGTGTTAGAAAAAAAATTTGTCTTATGATTAATTGATTATGTAGATAGTGAATTGGAAAAATTAAATAAGGAAAAGTTGATTTTATTTATAATTAAATAATTGGAAGATTTTTTAAATGAGGAAATTAGATTGTTTTCTTTGTTAATTATGAACACTAATTTCTCTTATAATTACTTAATAGCCAAATTGTAAATTCCACCATGTATTTCTTGATTGCTTTATTGGATTTGGTTGCTTGTATGAAGCTTTGTGTTTGGTTTTGGAAATTTGGGTGATTTTGGTTATTGATCAAAAGTGGAAGTCTTTAGTACAAGTGGATAGGGTTGGTTTCTAGAGGCTTAGGAGGGAGTAATTTATATATATGGGTTTTATATTTTTTCACTTTGGAAGTGGTTTGTAATGTTTTGAGTTAAGTGCAAGAAGGTCAATGCCTTGCACTAATTTTACATTCTTGTGATTGTGATATGTGAGCAAGATGGTCAATGCCTTGCTCATTGTGTGGGATTCATGTGATTTTGTTATGTCTGCAAGATGTTAAATTCCTTTCTTGTTTGTAGGGTTTACTAGTTGCAAGTAGGGGGAGTGGCTCTCAATGAGGGTCAGAACCCAAAGTGGTTGACCAAGATAACCCATTGGGAGTTTCTTAATCCGGTGATAACCTAAATAATGAATTAGAGGGATGGGTATATTTCACATTAATCAAGATAATGGTATGCCTCACTCATGGCTCAAGTGCTCGTTTAGGCTTAAGATGAGATGGGAAGGCTTGGAATGGCAAGATTAATTACCTTGTCCTCATGAAAGGTATGTTAATTCTGCATGCATTTGTATGGGTCTGGGGATCAATAGAGGTTGCCAAGATAACCAAGGATGGGGGTCGGGGCCTAGGAAGATCAACCAGGTTAACCCATATCAAGCTATGTGATGACACTCCTCCCTATTGCAGTCTAGCATTCCCTAGTTTTTTGTTTCCCCTTCTATTGTGTGTGTGCCTCTGGAAGCAATTTTTGTGTTGTATGTGATGTTAGTGTTGTTGCAGTGCTATGTTGGATCCATGTTTAGCCTTGTTTATGTTAGATTGTTGTCTTCTTTACTATTTATTTGTAGTGGGACCTTATGTTATCTCCTAGAATAGGGGGTGGACCTTAGGGTTCCACATGGTCGAAAGGTTGGTGCTTTTTCCTCCATTGGGTTTCTTTGCTACTCGTTTGTGTGTGTGGAGGTTGTACCTTGTGTAGCAGATTCTAGTTCATGTTCCTATTCAAGAAGACAATATTTTATGTATACGTATTGGACTTGTATATCAATTGTACCATTTATTGTAATCTAGTGTACTCTTCCCAATTGTATTCAGGGAAGCATTATTGTAACAATGTAATGATGTACTCTCATGTAGTGGAATTTGTATTTATATATATATATATATATATATTAGTTGTTTATAAATGATCTTTAATGTAGTTTAATGGATGACATGTTATGGAATGTATATTGTAAAATCATTTAATGTGGTGGATTAAAATGAACTCTTGATTGTTAGATAAATCATGATTAATAAAATGATTCTAGTTCTTGATTAATAGTTATGTTAGTAATGTAGTCATGGAACCTTAGAGGACTTAGGATTAGATTGTATGTTATGTTATATTATGCAATTCATTATTATTTCTTATAAAAAAAATTGTTCCATTTCGGTGCCATAGTTGTGTTGTCCTCTGGGGTTCCTTGGAGAGGCGTTACACCTGGTATCAAAGCCTAGTTCTAACACTGGGTACTCTAGTTTAAAATGAGCCCATTATGTTGTCCTAGTGCTTAGACTCTTGAGATTATGTTTTTCCCCTTTTGTCATCTTCGCCTAATAATCTGAAACTTGTCCTTTGGTGGTGGTGTGTAGGAAGATTCCTAGAGGTTGAGGTAGGGATCATGGTAGAGGTCAAGGTGGTGGTTGTGGGGCTAACTACCAGAACACCCCTTCTTAGAGTTTCCACAAGAGTGACCGTGAGGAACAACAAGGCTCTCAAAATGATTAGGAAAGTAGGGGTCAGAATCTGGGTTAGACAGAGTTAGAGGGAGCTCAATTGCATCATTTTCTTAAGGAGGTCCTTGCCCTCCTAGGCCCTAGATAGGAGGGTAATCAACAGGTGGCTAGGGAAAGAGAAAGGTATCCTAGAAGGAGAGATGTTACAGTAGAGCAGGAGACTATTTTAGCAGGTCATATGAGGGATCTCTTAAGGGCACGCCCTCCTACCTTCAATGGTTCTAGTGGTGGATTGGAGGCAGAGACTTGGTTGATAGATTTGGATAGGTATTTTTCCATGCACTCGTATGGTAGTAACACCAAGGCGAGATGTTCCATCATGCATCTTAGGGGTTTTGCTTCTACATGGCAGTGGTTGGAGGAACATAAATTACATTTGGATATTGGTTCAGTTTCTTGGGAGATGTTTCTAGAAAGGTTCAGAGCTCATTTTTGTTAGATCATTGGAGGCAGCGTCATGCTGATGAGTTTCATGAGTTGAGGCAGATGGCTATGTCTGTGGCACAATATGAGAATAGGTTTTATGAGCTTAAGCAATATGTAGGTATTGGTGACGATGAGGCCATGTTGGTTCAGCATTTCATTAGGGTTTTGAATGCCCATATCAGTGGGGGAGTTTGTGTCTTTGAGTCGAATACCATAGAGGTGGTAGTAGAGAAGGCTCGATTGGTAGAGGAGAATTTGGCCATGGTGTTAGGAGGTCATACAGGTGTGTAGATTGGTAGTGTGCCTACAACAAGCTTCGAGTATCATGGTGGTCAGTCTCAGGCAACAAGATCCTCTAGGAGCTAGCATGCACCCTCTAAGTGTGGACAGCAGCAGTAATAGCGTTCCCAATCAAAACCTAAGAACTCTTAGTCTCAGCAAGGTAGTGGTTCTCAATATAGGAAAAACCAAAATTGGCAGCAAGCCAAGAGTAACCATTATGACTAGCTAGCTTAGAGCACATAGTCTGCAGTCATTAGAGGTAGCTTTTAGCAGTCCAGTGCACCCTCAGGTGGCAGGGGGTATGGCAGAGGTACAAGATGTTTTTCTTGCGGCTAGCAGGGCCACATAGCTAGATAGTGTCCTTAGAAGAGCACATCAGGATTTATTCAGAGGTTGAAAGCCTTAAATCTGACAGTGGGTGATACAGGCAGGCCTCACAGAGTGTTTGTAGTGGTTGATAACTGCCAAGCAGAGCATCAGAGCACAGTTGTGGAGGCTACAAGTGTGTTACAAGGTATTGGTATTTCTATCATTTTTTACTCTAGTATGTTTGGTTCATTTATTTTCCCTTCTTTAGTGGAGTGATGTGGACTAGTGGCATCAAAGAAAGATGTTAGGTGGCAGGTTGAATTGGCCTCTGGAGCTAGAGTAGTGGTAGAATTCCTTGTGTATGGTTGTGAATTGGGGATTGGTTCTCTTTACCATGGTGGATCTTCGCATCATACCCCTAGTATCTTATGACATAGTGTGTTGGGTATGGATTGGTTGGATGCTCACCGAGCAATGATAGATTGTTTGCGTAAGTCAGTACATTGTTTGGATGATTCTGGTAGAGAGGTAGAGGTAGTTGGCATTCAGAGACCCATCTCCTTGCGTATGATTTGTGTTATGTAGTTAAGGAGATGTCTGCGTCAGGGTTGCTAGTTGTTTGCTATGATGGTTAATGATTTGGAGTTAGGGGAGAGTTAAGAGGTGTCCCTTGATGATTATCCTATCCTTAGGGAGTTTTTTGGTGTCTCTCCCAGTGAGATTTCAAGGATGCCACCTAAGCGTGACATCGATTTTAGGATAGATCTTGTTCTTGGAGCAGAACTTATTTCTCGAGCTCCGTATCAGATGACCACTCAAGAGCTTAAGGAGCTTCAGTTACAACTTGAGGAGTTGTTGGCTAAGGGGTTCATTCATCCTAGTGTCTCTCTTTGGGGAGCATCAATCATTTTTGTGAAGAAAAAGGACGGGTCCCTTTGGTTGTGTATCAACTATCGACAGTTGAATAAGGTGACTGTGAAGAACCGATATCCCTTATCGAGGATTGATGACCTATTTGACCAGATTAAGGGAGCCAAGGTGTTTTTGAAGATTGACCTAAATTCAAGGTATCATTAGTTACATATCTTTTAGGTAGACATTCATAAGACCATATTTCGCACTTGCTACGGGCACTATGAGTTCATCGTTGTGTCGTTTGGGTTGATGAATGCACCATCTGTATTTATGAGCTTAATGAATGAAGTGTTTCACACCTATCTTGACAATTTTTTCCTTGTGTTCCTGGATGACATTTTGATTTATATGAGGACTATGGAGGAGCACAAGGAGCATTTGCGATAGGCATTGTAGTGTCTAAGGGAGAATCAGCTATATGCAAACTTGGCAAAGTGTGAATTCTTTCAGATAGAAGTGAGATATTTGGGGCATGTCATTTTAGGAGAATTTATTGTCATGGATCATTCGAAGATCTGAGCCATCATAGATTGGCCTGATTAGGCACTAATGTTTCAGAGGTTTGCAGGTTTATGGGCTTAGCAGGTTACTATTGACAGTTTGTGTAGGGTTTTTTGAGGATAGCTCACCCTATCACTTCCCTTCAGAGGAAAGGGAAGAAGTTCATTTGGTCATAACAGTGTCAAGCAGCCTTTCAGACTCTTAAGGAGAGGTTGACTAGTTCACCTATTTTGGCAATTCCCGATCCTACCAGAGATTTTGTGGTGTGTATTGATGCATCTTTGGAGGGTTTAGGAGTAGTGTTGATGTAGGATGGTCGTGTGATAGCCTATGAGTCTTGCAAACTCAAGGATCATGAGTTGAACTATCCTATGCATGACCTAGAGTTAGTCGTCATTGTTCGTGCCTTGGTGAGATGGAGACATTTTATGTTGGGGCATTAGTTTGAGTTGCATAGTGATCACCACAGTTTACAGTACATATTCACATAGCCAAACCTAAATGCTAGGCAAATGTAGTGGTTGGAATTCCTGTGCGAGTACAATTTTGAGGTGAAGTACATCCATGGTAAGGAGAATGTTGTGGAAGATGCTCTTAGCCGGTGGAGGCATGAGCTTTTAGCAATGACTCTTGGAGTAGATTTGAGGATTCATATCCCTACAGTGCTTCCTGCAAACAATTGGTATTGGGAGGTGAAGTCAGAAGTTGAGTCAGGCAGAGCCTTGGAGGGTAAATTTTTAGGTTATTCTCTTGAGTCAGATGGTCTTTTGTGGCACTTAGGTTGCATCTATGTTCCTCCTTCAGAGGGTCTTCATACCTTAATTATGTCAGAGGCACACTGGGCACCCTACTCAGCTCATCCCAGTGTCAAGAAGATGCACACAGACCTCTGTCAGTTGAAGTGTTTAGAATGTCAGAGGGTTAAGGCAAAACATCAGCACCTCGCAAGTCTTTTGCAACCACATCTTATTCCAAAATGGAAGTGGGACATCATTTCAATGGACTTTTTAGTCGGCTTGCCTATGTCTTCTTGTCATCATGATGTCATCATGGTCACCATTGATAGATTGACTAAGATGGCACACTTCTCTCCTATTCAGCCTTCATATAATGCTTCTTTAGTGGCCAATATTTTCATGGAGGATATATTCAGATTGCATAGGATTCCTCGTAGGATCATCTTTGATAGAGATCTAATGTTCACTTTCACACTTTGGACATCCTTGTAGCATGCATTGGGGACTCAGTTGAAATTTAGTTCTACTTACCATCTGGGGACAGATGGGTAGACCGAGAGGGTTAATTAGGTTCTTGAGGATATGCTTAGGATGTATGTCATGGATCAACAATCTCATTGGGAGGATTATCTGTACTTAGTGGAGTTTGCATATAAAAAATTAGGTTCTTGAGGATATGCTTAGGATGTATGTCATGGATCAGCAATCTCATTAGAAGGATTATCTGTACTTAGTGGAGTTTGCATATAACAATGGGTACCACAGTTCTATTGGCATATGCCACCTTTTCAGGGATTGTATGGTCATCCTTGTCAGACCCCACTGATTTTGGATTTTCTTGAGGATAAAGTCCTTCTAGGACAAGAGATGCTTCAGGAAATGGAGTAGCAGGTGGTTCGTATTAGAGAGCATTTGGTGGTAGTGCAGGATAGACAAAAGAAGTATGCGGATGCTCATAGGGTTGATCGTCAGTTTTCCGTTGGTGACCAATTATTCTTACGGGTGCAACAGCGAAGGAGTCTAATCCACTATGGAAAAGGCTCTAAGCTTGCATCGTGTTTTGTTGGATCATTCGAGGTTTTGGAGAGGATCGGTCCTATTGCATACCATCTTGCTTTTCCACCCATTCTATTGTGCATTCATGATGTATTTCATGTTTTTGTTCCCAAGCCATATTATCCAAATATTTCTCATGTTCTTGACTAGAATCTTTACAAGTAGAGGACGGACAGCTGGCTTTGGAGTCGGTGGGAATTTTGTAGCATAGGTGACTCACCCTCAAGGGTCAAGACATTGAGCAGGTGAGGGTCCATTGGGATCCTAATGATGATTCTTTAGCAACTTGGGAGGATACATCCCAGATGCGAGAGTTATACCCTTTCTTATTTGCAGGCTTCCAAGAGTAAGCCTGATTCTAAGGGGGTGTAATGCCCCTCATACTGTTCTCTATTAGACTGGTAGTTGATCTGTTTAGAATTAGATATTATGACACTTTATTTGATGTTGGGCATACTACTATGATGATATTTTGATGATACTTTGGTGATACTCATATTACTAGTGTTTTATGCTTATGTTATGACTAGTATATGGACTTATTTGATTATGTTGATTAATCTTATTATGAGCATTATGTGGTTATCTAATCATGATTATTATGCGATTATCTTGTGATTGCTTTGGTCTTGTTTGTTAAGTTACTGATTGTTATGAGTTGATGTGGTTACTTGATTGATGTGTTTGGGTGAAAGGGACAATGTTGCATTACTCACGTGTGAGTACCCTACTATGATGTGATTCCCTTTCACGGTGTGCCTGATTGTATGATTATGTATATGCACTACCATTTTGTGTGTTGCAGGTTGCAGGTACCAAGCATTGACTCCGCCTGAATTGGCAGGTCTGAGCGTGCTTTAAACCCAATGGAACAGTTGAATGAAGATAGCATTTGGTCCCCTACCCTAGCCAACATCCTCAAAGAGGATGAGTATCTGGTTCGTTACCTCGTCAGTGTCATCTGATGTTTGTGGTCAGTTGGTCTTATTTTTTACCTTGGTTTGGGTTTAGGTAATTATTGTCGATATTCAGTTTGTTTAATTTAAATTTGTTTAATAAATGTTGTTTTTGATTAAGTGATGTATTAAATAAATTATTAAGTAAAAATATTTTGATAAATAGATATAAATATATTATTAATGATTATGGTTTATAATAAATTTAAAAGTGTAATGTAATATTAAATAAAATAAAATAAAATCGAATTATAATGAAATGTGATAATGGATAAATAGTAAAAATAATTAAAAAGATAGAAAGGATTTTTGTGGAGCACATGCATAACTTCGAACTAATCAACAAAAAGAAACTTGATGTTTTATTGGATATTTTAGAGATTTTTATTAGATTTTTGTTTTCAAAAATCAAACAATCTTCCTTTTGTAAATAATTATCCTTTCGAGAGATTTTCATTATTATGGATTTTTTTCAGGAAGAGTAGAAAATTTGGTCTGCAAGATAATTTCTTGTGCTATAGATTTTGTAGGGAATTAGGGGAATTATTGGAAAATTGATTGAGGAATTTCGAAGAAGTTGTTGCTACAAAAGATTGATCTTGACATTGGATTTTCGTTCCATCCATCGTTTGATCCAGGTTGGCTTGTTTTTTTTTTTCTCCGTTAAATGTAGTCGAGTTCTTTCTCTTTTGTCTATTGAAAACGAATGATTGTTTGCATGATGTTGCTTGAAAACGTGGTAATCATCTATTTTATTTCCATAGGGAAATCAATAAAATATGCATTTATGTATATATATATATATATATATATATCCTGCAATCATTGTGTTTTAGAAAGTTTTAAATCCGTTTTGTACATAACATGCAACCTTTGCATTCCTTAAATCAATACATCTTGCATTTTGGCTCATTCCACAACACGTTTATGTTGTATCGGTCATTCCCTTGTTGTGAAATCATATATTATTGAAGTTTGGCTTTATACCAGCCTTTATTACATTTGCTTGAAAGTTCTTAAGCCGTTTTTGGCTACCCAGCGCAACCCTTATTTTAGAATTTGGCCTTATGCTTGCCATTTGCATTTGTTTGAAAATTATTCAAGCCTTTGTATAGATTTTCCAATGAGATTTCTTCCTACAACAGCACCCTCTCCTCTACAAAGTCGTTGCTTTTGGCAGCTTACCTACTACTGATTTTCCAATTTGGGTTGTTTGATATATTTTTCTTTAGCATTCATAAGTATAATTGTCCTAACATTCGCTAGTTTCATGCCATTCGAAGGTATGGGATTGTGATTTTATTGCTAGCGCCCTACAATTGATACAAAATGCATCGAACTCATTCTAAGAACTAATAGTGATGCTTAGTGTGGTGATTTTACACTTTAGATTGCATTTTACATTGCTTATCATTCAATGCATATATTTTAGATTGACAGTCACTGCATATTTGTTATGTGGGAGTTGATTTTTATGGTTATAGTTGCTTTAAAAATTGCATGTAATTCGATTCCATTTTAATGGATTTATCTATGTTGGAATTCAATTTTCATCCTTTACATTTGACAGTCAATGCCTGCATGGCGCCTTTATTTTTGTTTTACATATTCAATGTTGATCATATTCCAGGGTTATGTTTGATATTCGTCAATCGATGCTATTTAATGTGTTTGTTAAGTGCTTAGTATTCGGTTTGCATAATCTAATGAATATTCATTATTGGGCAGCATTCGAATGAGAATATATATATATATATACATATATATATATATATATATATATATATATATATATATATATATATATATATATATATATATGTATATATGTATGTATATGTATGTATGTATATGTATATGAGAATATAGATTTGGCCATAGAATAATCAGTGATATTGAGAATAGCTTTATGTTATAATATATATATATGTGTGTGTGTGTGTGTATATAAATGTATATATTATGGTGTTAGAAAAAAAAATTGCCTTATGATTAATTGATTGTGTAGTTAGTGAATTGGAAAAATTAAATAAGGAAAAGTTGATTTTATTTATAATTAAATAATTGGAAGATTTTTTAAATGAGGAAATTAGATTGTTTTCTTTGTTAATTATGAACACTAATTTCTCTTATAATTACTTAATAGCCAAATTGAAAATTCCACCATGTATTTGTTGATTACTTTATTGGATTTGGTTGCTTGTATGAAGCTTTTTGTTTGGTTTTGGAAATTTGGGTGATTTTGGTTATTGATAAAAAGTGGAAATCTTTAGTACAAGTGGATAGGGTTGGTTTCTAGAGGCTTAGGAGGGAGTAATTTGTATGTATGTGTTTTATGTTTGTTCACTTTGGAAGTGGTTTGTAATGTTTTGAGTTAAGTGCAAGAAGGTCAATGCCTTGCACTGAGTTTACATTCTTGTGATTGTGATATGTGAGCAAGATGGTCAATTCCTTGCTCATTGTGTGGGATTCATGTGATTTTTTTATGTCTGCAAGATGTTAAATGCCTTTCTTGTTTGTAGGGTCTACTAGCTGCAAGTATGGGGAGTGGCTCTCAATGGGGGCTGGAACCTAAAGTGATTGACCAGGATAACCTATTGGGAGTTTCTTAATCCAGTGATAACCTAAATAATGAATTAGGGGGATGGGTATATTTCACATTAATCAAGATAATGGTATGCCTCACTCATGGCTCAAGTGCTCGTTTAGGCTTGAGATGAGATGGGAAGGCCTGGAATGGCAAGATCAATTGCCTTGCCTCATGAAAGGTATGTTGATTCTGCATGAGTTTGTATGGGGGATGGGGATCGGTAAAGGCTGCTAGGATAACCTAGGATGGGGTTTGGGGCCTAGGAAGATCAGCCAAGATAACCCATATCAAGTTATGTGATGACATTCCTCCCTATTGTAGTCTAGCATTCCCTAGTTTTGTGTTTCCCCTTATGTTGTGTGTGTGCCTTTGGAAGCAATTTTTTTGTTGTATGTGATGTTAGTGTTGTTGTAGTGTCGTGTTGGAGCCATGTTTAGCCTTGTTTATGCTAGCATGTTGTCTTCTTGATTGTTTGGTTGTAGTGGGACCTTATGTTATCTCCTAGCATAGGGGGTGTACCTTAGGGTTCCACTTGGTCAGGAGGTTGGTGCTTTTTCCTCCATTGGGTTTCCTTGCTACTCGTTCATGTGCGTGGAGGTTGTACCTTATGTAGTGGATTCCAGTTCATGTTTTTGTTCGAGAAGACAATCTTTTATGTATATGTATTGGACTTGTATATCAGTTGTACAATTCATTGCAATCTAATGTACTCTTCCCAATTGTATTCAAGGAAGCATTATTGTAACAATGTAATGATGTAACAAATTATGATGTACTCTCATGTAATGGAATTTGTATATATATATTTTTAGTTGTTTATAAATGATCTTTAATGTAGTTTAACGGATGACATGTTATGGAATGTATATTGTAGAATCATTTAATGTGGTAGATTAAAATGAACTCTTGATTGTTAGATAAATCATGATTAATGAAATGATTCTAGTTCTTGATCAACGATTATGTTAGTAATGTAGTCATGGAACCTTAGAGGAATTAGGATTAGATTGTATGTTATGTTATATTATGCAGTTCATTGTTATTTCATATATAAAAAAAATTGTTCCATTTCGGTGCCATAGTTGTGTTGTCCTCTAGGGTTCCTTGGCAGGGCATTACACTAGGGATGTAACCTTGGAAGGGGTTTTATACCCTCCTAAAATGATGTAATATAAGTCAATTTTGTATCATTATAATGAATCTTTTATATGTATATTCATAGTATAACTATATACTTTAACTTTGTTCAAAGAGAACTATTTTATTATCCCCATGTACTTAGTTTATGTGAGTTTGAGCTCTCAATAGTGAGTAGAAGAGGTTCTATGGGAAGTAACCCTCCTAACTTGTCACAAAATAACTCCCACACAATTGAGTATATTTTATACTTCTCACTTAGTGAGGTTGTATATCTAATTTATTTTTGAGGACTATTATGTCATCTCCATATAACATGCAAGTACATGCATCCATCCTAGATACAAGTACAATTTTAAATTTGTAATCATATAAAGGTACTAGAACTTGGAAAGTGACTCTATTCAAGGGTACATGTTTGATGCTTGGAGATTAGTATTATATTTATACCTATATTTGAGATTCATGACCAAGGGATTATGTATTTGATAATATATATGTCAATTATAGTCACTTGCACAAATTACTTCTTCTTTCTTGTCATGTTATAATTCATGACCTTATTCATGAAGGTTAGGGTCCCACTTATTTGGATGATGCATGGGGAGTTGTCTTGGATTTTTATGTGGTGGAAAGCACCATCATGATATTCTATTGCCACTCTTTTGATAGTTCAAATGATCATATCATTATGTACATCTTGGTGTAATGATTAAAAGTATCATTAGCAATGAGGACAATGATTTTGATTATTAGTTCATGTTGATATGTATTTTACTATTTATGATCAAGAGTTGACAATGGATATGTACTTATAGGTTGTTCATCATGTTTACCTTTGTTGATTCCCTCGAGTTTATTTACACTTTTAATTTGACTATGAAAGAAAAACTATCATCAATCATGTTGTTATTCTATATTATTGTACTATTTTGGTGCCTATATTGTTAATTGTAATTGATCACAACTTTATGGGAGATAAATTTTATGATATATGCAAGACAAATGCATTCCCTAGAAGAAAGCACTAAAAAGGTGGAAATATATTAGTTTCTAATTATGTAGCAGCAAATGAATTAATAAGAAGATGAATTTGTTATTTTATCATCACCATTATGTGTTGACACATGCATGCATATTAACATTTATATTTACACAATAACCTTAAGTATAATGGTAGGTAGTAGGAGTAATATTAACTTACCTTACAAAAATTAAACCTAAAAACTAAATTCACAATTAGTTTGAAAAATGGCAAAAGTAAATAAGTTCTAATCCTATTTTTGCAATCCTAGAAAGTGTGTTGTGACATGGAATAAGAAGCAAGATGCCAAAATTTTTAACTTAGTAGAAAATATCATATATTTTTTAAACTACTCTTTGAATGGACTCAAGCATTTTCATTGGCCTTTGTTGTCCTCATTTGAGGCCCATCTAAATGTCTAATCATACTCACTAACTTGTCAATATTAATCTTCATGTCAAAAATTTTGAATGAGTGCCATTTGCACATAGCCCCATACTGTTATTAATCAAACAAGGAAAAGAAAAAATAAGAAATAAAATTTACTTACATAGAACATACTCTAAGCATAGTTCTTCTCTATGTTGAATTTACATAAGCTTTGTTAAAATTTGTCAATAGTGTATTCTTTGTTTACTGAACAATAGCTTTTTGTCACACGCCATTATAAAGTTAGTAATATTTTCTTTGAGATAGTGAGAAATTAGAGAAATTATTATTGATTTTACATCTAGATTACATTTGACTATAACATGTATTCAATATCATGATTTATTTATTGACCAAAGTTGATACCTTGATAAATATTGTTATAAACATTTAAGATTTTTTTAAATTTACTCATGAAGGCACATGTGAATAATTAGTGTTCTCTCTCACTCCATTAACACACACATGGAGTGAGTTTGTTTAAAAACTCCCTTTGACATTTTATGGGTATTTAAAACTAAATTTACAAGGTATTAACTTGGAATCAACCCTCATTATGTTAGTTTAAAAAGGAGTTTTACATTAGACAAATAGGCATCATAATTGGTGGGGTCATTTAAACTACTATATAAGATCCACTATATGCTTAGAACATGCATTTTTGGGTTAATTACATTTTTTTTAATTCTATTATCAATTTCTATCAAATTTTTTTGCTACTTAGAGAATTGTAACCATCATAGATACAAATACTTATAGTTAAAAATGAACCCCCAAACAATTTATTTTACTCGTTTGTTCTTAATCTCAGGGAGGAGGTGACCACTTATATTGAGGAGCTCCCAAAAGTAGTTGAGATTGTTATATATAATATTTTTCCATAAAATATTATATAAATTAATAACTACTTATTAATAGTTACAATATATTACATATCTCTTTTTTAAATTGATGTATTTAAAATATTTATACTAGTAATTAATTAATGTTAGATATTTATTTATAAATAAAATAAAATAATCTAAATAAATAAATTTAATTGAATAACTTTAATTTTTGGGTAGGTGAATAGTGGTAACGTGGATTGTGCCTTCTATATTAAAATAAAAAATAATATTGTCTAGGGAACCATTTCATGCATATCTTGATGGATTGATAGCTAAAAAATACCCCCAAACATTAAGAAAGCTATATCATACTACAAGCTATCTACATGTGGGCTTATATATACAATGGCTAACTAGAACAAAGACAAGGAACCGTAAATGTAGATGTATTAATCTCATTTATTGTTAGAAACATCATTGTCTAGCACAAACATCCAATCATTTATTTCTATATCCTAGACCCTTGTTACTTGCTTTAGAAATTTTGTTGCCTTTGAAGCCTTCTTCATTGTCCTAGGGGCCACCAAAGGAATATATGGTCAGTGGGGTTGGGATCGACCATACCTAGGACCCCACCAACCTAGAGGCCACCAACCCCACCGACCAAAGACCCCAACCCCACCAACCATACCTACCCAGGATAACAAAAGGATGTCACAATCCCAAAATATTTCCATATTGAAGTGCTAATGTGCCTTCAATTGGTGGAAGCTTGCTCTAATGATTGCTTCTTATAAAATTGATTTGAAACCACCCACCAAGTGTTTTTTGATCAAATTGGTTGTGATCAACCTATTCACATCTTTATTCTCCTCTACATCCAATAGAACACCCAAAATAATGATGTTATATTTGAATCTACCTTATAATAGTGATCTATCACCAAGAATTCTTCCCACAAGAGCCAACGAATTGCATAAAGGATGAACCTTGCTTTTATTTTGAAAATTTTATTTATTGCAAGTATGTTGTTGGTGTTGTCATTGATGTCAATAGTTGTTGATGTTTCCATAAGAATTTTTTATGGTGCTATCATTAGTTTTTCCATTGATCTCTTGATGAATAAGAGTTGCAATTGTAGTAAGTTCACATGGTTTCCAAGTGCTTTTGAGAAAAATTGAATAAAAGAGATTACAGTGTAACAGAGAGGTATTCTATATTCTGCTATATATCTCTTCAGTCTTGAAGTTATGCTTGTGTGGTTTGGATATGTTGATCAGAGGTTCTCAAAGGTGTTATACCCAAATTTTAAAGTTTTGGATTGTACAACAACGACAGTTGTGTTCACCAGTTTGTTTGTCTGTGTAGAAAGTTGTCTAGGAGAAATGAGATTGCTCTGCATTTCTCTGCATTGAGGTTTCTTATCTTATAGATTTAGGGACATACTTATAATGTCAGTATATAATTTCCCTTGAGGTTTTAGGTGTTGAGGTGTTTCATGAATTTGGTTAGTGAGTTGGATGTTTGTGCCAATGTGTTTGGTTATAATGAATGATGGTGTTCTCAGTTTTAAGTGGTTGTGATAGAGTTGTAGAATATTTTGATGATGTTGGAATATTCTAAGATATTGTATAGATATTGAGGAGTATTGTTATGTGGTCCACAAAATTGTCTTCAAACTTGATTAAGCATGAACTTTATTGTTAAGGATGTTAATACTTGTTTGGTCGATCTAGTGTGTTAGCGCTAATTACAAAAGTCGTGTGTTGTTTTTGGAAGTTTTGCAAAGTGTGTTGGTGTAGATTTGGGTCCTAGTTAACCCATGGTGTGGTTGTCCTTCACTTCTTTCCATCGTGGAAGTGTTTGGTTTCGACCTATTTTGTAATTGCACATTTGAGGTGCATAACTAACCTTGGAGAATGTTTTCAAGGATGCGGGTGGTATATAAGA
The DNA here is from genome assembly GCA_007258455.2 of Sequoia sempervirens. NCBI lineage: Eukaryota > Viridiplantae > Streptophyta > Pinopsida > Cupressales > Cupressaceae > Sequoia > Sequoia sempervirens. The sequence continues at coordinate 287,919,703 of VDFB02270651.1, read as the reverse complement.
AAGGTAAATCATTCAAATTGTGTGTAGATATGTAGAAGGTGTGTGAAAGATGTGAATTTGATTAAGTGTGGTGATATGAGTGCGATTTTATTCCTATGAATTTGAAGTAATGAGCAAAAGGGTCTACATTTGTATTGTACCTGAAGTTACTAAAGGTAGTGAGCTGGAGGTTGTGGATGGTTCAAAGTTGTGGTAGATCTTCCTATTTCTCTAAGATGGATTTCTCTTTGTAACAGTTCCTTTCTATCTTCTTTCTAATTTGATAGTGAGCCATTGGCAGTGAGCCTTTCTTTCTTTTGGGTAGTGAGCCTATTGTATTCAGTGTTGCTATTACTTTTTATTGTGAGCTAATCCTCACCATGGTTTTTCCCTTCTTGGGTTTTCAACATAAATATGGTGTTCTATTGTGCATGGTGTATTGATGTGTTATTATTTCACTTATTTACTTTCATGCTAGATTTGATTAAGGGTTTAAGGGCTAATAAAGATCTGAATGTTAATGAGGGTTTTGATGTTTTAATGTACAATTGATTCACCCCCCTCTTAGTTGTCATGTGCATCTAATAATTGGTATCAAAGTAAGGCTCCTTGGAAGAAGCTCAACCTCTTGAGGTAGATCTAGATGACGCATACGAAATAGGCTCCCTTGTTTGATGGGATGAATAATGCATTTTGGAAAGCCAGGATGGAAGGTTTCCTTGTTTCCCTAGGGTTTAGAGTTTGGAACCTACTAATGGTCTGACAACTGATAATAAGATCAAGGCATATGAGAACAATGGAAAAGCAAAGAATTCTCTTTTGAGTGGTCTTGTTGATTTAGAACTTGTGAAGGTTATGAGCTACAAATCTAGTAAAGAAATCTAGAAGAAGCTGGAAAGTACCTATGAAGGAGATGATAAGCTCAAGCAAGCAAAGATGTAGAATTTGAAGACTAAATTTGAAACCTTGAGAATTTCAAAAGATGGAGATATTACAAGCTACTACATGCATAGAGTGGATGAGGTTGTCAATTCTATCAATGGCCTTGGTGGAAAACTAGAAGAAGATGAGGCGGTAAAGAAGGTATTAGAAAATCTTCCTAAATCTTATAATTCTAAAGTTTCTACTATTAAGGAAGCTCGGGATTTAGATAATTATTCTAGAGATCAGTTGTTTGGTGCTTTAACTACTTTTGAGTTAAGAGAGTTTGGTCAAATGATTCAAAAAAGAGACTTCTTTTAAAGCTAGCAAAACAAAGAAGGATGATGGATCAGATCGGGATGATCTTGATGAAATAGAAGCAAATTTTGTAAGAAGGTTCAAAAAGGGCATTGGAAAATACAAAGGTAAGTTACCTTTCAAATTTTTTAACTATGGAAAGATAGGTCATTATGCTTCAAGATGTCCAACCAAAGTTTCAAATGACAAATATAAGGATAACAAAGGTAAATCTGTCAAGAGAAGTTATTATGTTAAACAAGATGCTAGAATGTCTGATGATATTCATCTGACAACCCAAATGATGAAAATGATGAATGCTTGTTCACGGCTCTGAATATTGGAAATAATTACTAACTCTGAAATATGTATGAAGGAAATTGCTTTGGAAATAGGTCACAACATCAAAGGGACTATAGTGACTGCTTTTCGTGCCAGAGAGGAGAAAAATCACTGGATAATTGATAATGGATGCTCAAATCATATGACAAGTGAAAATATTAAGTTTTTTAAACTTGAGAAGTTTGAAGGTGGTCTTGTTAAGTTTGGTGATGATACATCTACTAAGATATGTGGAAAAGGTTCAATTAGTTTTGATGGAAAGCATAATACAGATGATATTCTTTTGTCGAGAGTCTCTAGCATAATCTTTTGAGTGTGGGACAAATATGTATCAAAGGATATAATCTTGTATTTCAAGATGGTGGTTGTGAAATAAAAAAAGGAAGATCTGAAACTTTGGTTATTGTAGGAACAAGGACATGTGGGAATGTTTACCAGCTCAAAGGTGCTAATGGTAAGTCATTTATGACTCAAATCAATGAAAGTTGGTTATGGCATAGGAGACTGTGTCACATCAATTTTGATAGCCTACCGAGGATCAGCTATACTCAAGTTGTGAGAGATTTACCAACAATTACAAAGCCTATCAATGCAATTTGCAAGGAATGTCAAGTTGGGAAGCAAACAAGAAAGAGGTTCGATATCAAAGAATATTCTATTGTAGGATCTCTAGAGTTAGTGCATACAAACCTATGTGGACCTAAAAGAATAAGAAGCTTTTAAGGTGACAATTATTTCATGTTGTTAACTGATGATTACTCTAGAATGAGCGGGGTAACTTTTCTCAAAGAAAAATCATAAGCTCTAGACAAGTTTAAAGCATTTAAGGATATGGTTGAGAATGAAATGGATATGAAAACCAAGTGATTAAGGTCTGATAGAGGTGGAGAGTTCACCTCTAATTATTTTAAATTTTTTTGTGAAGATCATGGATAAAGAGGCATTTTTCAGCTCCTAGAACTCCTTAGCAGAATGGAGTTGTGGAAAGAAAGAATAGGATAGTATAGGAAGTAGCAAGGAAAATGATGAAGGGAGAAAATCTACCAGATGTCTATTGGAGTGAAGCTATTCACACTATAGTATACATACTCACTAGAGTGAAAGCAAGATTAAATAGTTCAAAGACTCCCTATGAACTATGGAATGGAAGAACTCCTACTATCAAATATTTCAGAGTGTTTGGAAGTAAATTTTATATCAAGAGATATGAAGAAAAATTGGGAAATTTTGATGAAAGGTCAAATGAAGGAATATTCCTTAGATATTTTACAAGAAGCAAGGCTTACCAGTGCTACAACGAGAGGTTGAAGAAGATAGTTGAAAGTGCAAGTGTCAAAGTAGATGAAGAACCACATAAAATCTCAGTACTGATAGAAGGATATGAATCTAACGAGTCCTCTTGCAGAGAAGAATAAAAAGAAGAGAAGGAAAAGGAGATGCAGGTTGAAGAGGAAAATGCTCTGAAAATAATTCCTAAGACTCTTAAGTATGTGAAAAGAATCATTTTGAAGATCAGATTATCGATGATAAGAGCAAAGGTGTGTTGACAAGAAGAAAAACTGCTATGACATAAGTACAGGTAAATTTTTGTCTACTTTCCAAAAAAGAACCTAAGACGGTGATTGAGGCATGTAAGGATGAGAATTAGACCAAAGTTATAGAAGAAGAATTGATGTAGATTGAGAAGAATCAAACTTGGGAATTAGTCCTAAGACCAGCAAACAATAATGTAATAGAAACTAAATGGGTATTTCGAAACAAGTTGAATGAGAATGGAGAAGTTGTCAAAAATAAGGCTAGACTTGTGTGTAAAGGCTACTAAAAAGTGGAAGGAATAGAATTTGAGGATACATTTGCTTTGGTGGCAAGAATGGGGGCAATTAGGATGTTTTTGGCCTTTGAAACATGTAAGGACTTCAAGGTTTATCAGATGGATGTGAAGTCTACATACTTGAATGGTGAGTTGGAAGAAGAGGTATGCAAGATTGAACAACCAGAAGGATTTCAGTTATTAGATAATACTAAAATGGTTTGCAGATTGAAGAATGCATTGTATGGACTCAAGCAAGCTCCTAGAGCTTGGTATGCAAGATTGGATGGGTACTTGTTGTAGAAGGGATTCAATAAAGGTACCACAGATAGTAATCTTTACTTTAAAGTTGAGAAGAATCATATCTTGATTGTAGTTGTGTATGTTGATGATATAATATTTGGAGGAAATAAGTCAATGTGCAAGAAGTTTGCAAAAGAGATGCAAAATGAATTTGAGATGTTAATGTTTGGGGAGATGAATTACTTCCTTGCGCTACAAATCAATTAGACAGAAAAAGAAATATTCATTTTATAGTCAAAATGTGTCAAGGAAATGTTGAAGAAGTTTGGAATGGAAGACTCTAAACTAGTATATACTCCTATGGTTACTGGTTGCAAATTGAGCAAGAATGATGAATCTCCTAAGACTAATCAGAGTAAGTACAGATCAATAATTAGTGAACTGCTATATCTAGTTGCTACTAGAACATATATCATGCATGCAATTTTTCTTGTGGCTAAATTTCAAGAAGATCCTAGAGAATCACATGTGGCAATATTAAAGAGGATATTTAGATATTTGCATGGCACTCTGGACTATGGTCTATGGTATCCAAAGGATACTAATTTCTCTTTAAGTGCCTATATAGATGTAGATTGGGAAATTTGTATGGATAACAAAAGAAGTACAAGTTGAAGTGCTTTTCTTTCTTGGAAGCAAGTTGGTTTCTTGGCTAAGAAAAAAATAGGATTCAATATCTTTATCTACTGCAGAGGTGGAGTATATTGCTATAGCATCTTGTTGCACACATGTGTTGTGGATGAAGTAGACATTGAAGTATATCAAAATATCATATAATGAACCTATTTCTATCTTGTCTGATAATACAAATGCTATCAATATACCAAAGAATCTGGTAATGCATTCAAGGACAAGGCATATCTCAATCTGGTATCACTTTCAAAGGGAGAAGATTGCAGAAAATGAGGTGAAGCTAGAGTATGTGCCTACAACTTATCAAGTTACAAATATTTTCACAAAGGCTCTTCCTAAAGACACTTTTGAGTATCTTTTATAGAACTCAAAGGTTATTGCCCCTCCTTTCAATTAGATGCATAAGTGTGTGCATCTCTCTGAGAATCATTTTAAGATACATTCTTGGTCTTAGACTGGTGTTGAAGGCTACGTATTAGGGGGAGTGGGTAGTAGTATTGTTGGTTGGTAAAATTAGATGGAGCATATTTTGTGCCCCTAAGGGGGAGTGTGCATAAAATTAAGTGCAGTTGATTTATGGTGTTGCAAATGTCAAAAGGGAAAAATAGAAAAGACAAATACCGTACAGATGTTATGTGAAAGGTGTAGGCAATTGCCCTTTGAATGTTTTCAAAGGGGGAGAGAAAGAAAGTTCAATACAAGAAAGAGAGTTGGATGATCTTATGGCCCTTTACCATTGATTTCAAAGGGGGAAGAGTTGGTTGAAAAACCATAGTGTAGAAGTGTAACATACCCCAAATTTATCCAACAAAATTTACCTGAGTTTTTAACTTAGAAAAGTAAATAACACAAAAGATCAAGATCATGTTCATAAAAAATTTCCTTTCATTGTCATAAATGCAATTTGTACATATCATTACATGAATATAGTAATCATTACATAATTTCCAAATATTGAAATATATCTTTCAATTACACTTTCCAAAATGATTCAATATCATAAACATATATAATTATCATATCTTTCAATAGTTCAATGGTTCAATGTCAAGGTTTCCACCTATGAATCTTCACTTCCTCTATTTCACAAGACTCGATAGCTGACTGCAAGAGGGAGAGCATCACCCAAGTGATTTTCCTCCATCCATGGAATTAAGCAGTCCCCTGCACATCTTCCTAATCGGTAAGATGGCCCTCCCTTCAATGAAGATATTGGTATATTTTCCATAATAAAACACATCTAAGTACCTGGTGTTGTGTGTCCTACAAATCTAGCACAGCCATACACTAGATACCTTCCAACAATCATGACTCTACTGACTAGAATGTAGTCCTGGACCATAGTGAATCGGCTAAGTGTAAGCAGTGGCTTTTACAACTCTGGCCAAAGATTTTATATACATAATAATTCCACTTCCTATGAGCAAAATTGTATGTTCACCCACCCTTACTCAACTTGGAAACTATATTGACCATTGAGCCTCATGGTGTACAATCACAAACAAAGTTTAACACAAAAGTGATAACACTCCCATAATGACATCATAGACCTTAAAGGCTTCTCATAAACACTGGATTACCCCATTACATACTTGTAATGTCTAGGTTTTGGAATTTTCCTTAATCAAGTATATGCTTGTAAAACCTAGGGCACAACTTACCCTTTCCACATAAAGTAAATAACCTTTCAAGAACATGAGTTCTCTATCCAAACAAATCTAATCACCACATATGTATTGCTAACATAATATCACTCATCCTATTTTCCCATTATGACTCTAATCTTAATTATTGAAACAACAAGATCACTCAAGAGATATTTACATAATTATCTAATAATGTACTTATAATTAATTCATTAATAACTTCATTTTCCAAATATATATATTATGATAAACTCATATCACATTCTATATAAATTCCCTAACTTAACCAATGAAAACTCAAGCAATTCATTTCTACCTTGCATACAATAATATCACAACATTATATAATTAGCACACAATTTAATTCCAAAATACAAGATATTAATAAAGGTATAATATCAAGCATGCCTAGACAATAACGCTTCCAACGAATAAAACTCTTGCAACTTCTTCCAAATGACTCTACTTACAACTTCCTATTTTCTCAACTTCACAAATCAGCTTCGGCTCACTCTAAAAATTCGCATAAACTTAGTAAAACAATTCTCTCAACTCACTCAACAAACTGCTCTATGGTTTCTTAGGTTTTTTCTGTTGTCAGCATTTTGGATTTTTGGGTTGCGGGTTTTAATTGCTTAGTATTTCTTGCAGCTTGTTGTCGTTGTAAAGGGTTTTAGGGCCCCTTCAAAACCTACTTTTTCCTTATAAAAAATAAATTGCTCTCTAACTCTCAAAATGAACTCTATATTTGCACTCACAACAACTCAACACAACATAATAATCTTAGCAAAATGATGGACGACTAAACAATGAAATGCTACTCTCAATTTATATGCAATAATGAGAAAACTAATGCTATAGAACAACTAACATTTTTTCCACCCTTCTCTATTATTGTCACCTCTTAAAATAGAAAGCATGAACTCAAATAAGACTCTTAATCTTTGCAAGTCGAATGGAAAACTAGGCGCCTCTTTCTCTCATTGTTGGTAGCAAACAAATGCATAAAATCGACACAAATAACCCTTAGCATACTCAATTTATACCTCTATTGTTGAGTCGACTTAAATCAACTTACTTATGCTATTTTACTAAGTCAAATATAAAATATGACAACGAACTGGGTAATGGTTTCCTATTTCACTATGTCTTTTTGTTGTAGCTTTTAAGCTCTTATTACTTGCATTTGATATGCGTCATCATGGACAATTTGGGTGATACTTTTAACAACAAACAAATAATACTAACACATATGCTTTTGAGTTATATAATAACTCCTATTCCATGTGCCTTCCTTTCATCATCTTTGGCTATTATATCGGCCCCCATAAGTGACCTTTAATATGTATTACTTTCAATGTTTTTTACTACGCACATTTCCTAAAACGTGCAATAGCCATATTATATATATATATATATATATATATATATATATTATACATCTTCCACTATTATTATTATTACTATATATATATACCAATTACAATATGCTTAATATAAATACTCATTAACATATATTATGTATACATATATATTACCATTAATATATATATATATATATATATATATTGTAGACATGTAAAAATGACCTAACACATATCACACATCCTCAATGACTTTTTTCATTATTGACATCATTATCACTAATTATATCATTACATTTGACATCATTTACATCAAAAACCCTATTTTCCTCTATTCAATTGAATAATCTTTAATTATTTAATTAATTCACTATATTATCATTAATCTAACTTTATTCCTCCTGATTAATTAAATAACATCAATTATTTAATTATGTCACTAATATACCCTATTCGTCTAAATCAATTAAATTATTATCATTAATAATTTAAATCACATCACTTTCCCCTCTCTAAATTTGAATAATTAAATTAATTATTCAACATCATTCAACATAGTCAACAAACAAATAAAACTTTATTTGTTAAAGTTAAACATGACTTGCATGTTCATATCCTAATATTAATTAATTATTCAATTAATTAATTATCCCCACCCTCCTCTTTTGATTGAGCAAATCACGATCACTGATTTGTCACTCTAATTGATTAAATAACTCATCTATTCTCCAATCCCATTGATTTCTTCAATCCCACCAACCAATCCCACCAATTTCTTCAATCCCAGTAACCAATCAAATTGGCTTTCCCAATCCCACCAATTATTCCAATCTAAAACCACTAATTCTTCCAATTTATTTCCTCTCAACGGTTTTGAACTATTGATCAAGATCTTTTACTATGAAATCTTGATCGTTCATCTTGAAACGTCAAATTTATAAAACACTCTTCTACCCTCTCACAAATCATCTAGAAATTTAATAGTAAAGTGTTGAGCACTTGATTCTTGAGCATATTGAGAATTGTTACCCTCTTTTTCTAGATCACCATTGTCAGTGCACTTTGAAGCTTTTGCAACAACAACAATGGAGGCTTCATATTGAATCGAGTAATCTGACATCCAAATGTCAATACAAACACAACTCCAGCATGGGATGGTATAGCTTTTAAGGTTTTGAATTCAATTTATGTTATCTTAGGATTACATTGTTAATTGATTTTGTTATTTTAGAACTTCATTTCATGAGTATGGTTGGAATCTAATCTTGTTTTGAATTAAGTTTGTTTAATTCATTTCTTGCTTTTCATATGCTTTATTCCCCCCTTACGACACTTGGCATGCCTAGTGGGACCTAAGTCCTTAACTTTAACATTTTCCTTGAGTTTGATAAGGTGTTGCAAGTTTTCGGTCGTGTACACCTTTATGAAGAATCACTTTTGCTAAAACTAGAACATTTTCACTCCAAACCTGAACACTTTTTCTACTTTTTGTTTGTCACTATTAACCTAAACAGGGGCACTATTGACCTAAACTAGGTCTCTATTGACCTAAACTAGATCGCTATTGACATTTTTTTTTGCAAGTTTTTGTTTGAACTAACATTTACAGGGGTACTATTGACCTAAACTTGTTCGCTATTGCAGTGAAAAGGGTTGTTTTTATGAATTTTTTGAATTTGTCAAAATTTTACAAAACTTCTTTGATTTTACAAGATCACCTAACACTAACATTTGACTATTTGGTGTGTTTGGGAAGTTTATAACCTTGTTGGTGCAGCCCTGTAGGAGTATGACACGTATTTTCATGAGAACAAGTAATGGTTTGATTGCAGGGTTGGAAAATGGTCCAAGGCCATTTTAGTTTTAAAAATATTTCTTAGTTAAGACACATTTCAATTGGTGTTTTAAAACTGAACCCACAATTCTCATATTTCACTTTGGTGCTTAAAACCTAAACCCACAACATTCATATTTTGCTTTGGTGCTTAAGAATTGAACAAGGAAAACTGTCACATTTCATTTTGTGTTGTTAAAATTGAACAAGGCAACTCACACATTTCATTTGGTGTTATTAAAACTAAACAAGGCAAATCTCACATTTCAAGCTTGGTGCTTCTAAAAATTGAATGTTTTCATTTTGACCAACGCCTTTTATTTTGTTGACAATCAAACCCATTTTCATTTTTTGTTGACCATATTAAGACGGAAAAGGCAATTAGAAACACTCAAATTTGGTGCTTAAAATTGAACAAATCCATTTTGATTTGCACATTGCTATATTTTTCCTAAAGTATCAAACGCTTTGAATTAGGTGCACGTAAAAAATGAATTGATATCTTCATACATTTCAAATTTTAGGACTTAAAAAGAAACTGTGATGAATTGTATACCATTTTCATCAAGCTTGGCAAACCAAGTGTGTATCCTCTCCCCTCACGTCTTTTGATGATCTTGGGTGATGAAAAGCACTTTGGGTTTCACATTTTTTTATTTTTCAGCATCACCTTTAGAATGGCCCTGCCTTGAGATAATCCCACACTAGAGAACTCAAGGTGACTCAAAGTGGTATTTCCCTCAGACCGCTATATAAATCGATCAAGGCTAAACACCAAGATCTAATAGGTGATTACTACGTCAAAAATTCCATTTAGAATGGGGAGGTACCTTCATGTATATAGAGCCCCTAGTAGGAGTGGTTAAAGCCTTTAGTGGCTTGTTGGACAATAGCCAGGCGTTGTGTCCACTGAGCAATGACTAAGAACTCTAAATTAGAAAGCCACCCTTTGATTAAGATATTCTACTTGGCGACATGGTTTAGTGCAAGAGATGTGCATCGTACTCTGAAGACCTTTACTCACCATATGAATTCCCTTCAGCTTGTATAGGTTACTTGTAGCTTGCTATTGATAACTTTTCGAGGATAGGGTGATTGGGTCATCCTTCGATTCCTGGAGGTCCCTATCTATCCATTCTCGAAAGGCTTAAGTGTATACACTCAGAAGAGTTTCCCTACCTTTTTTTTAAGGAGCTTCCAAGTTGTAGGCCTAAAGTGTCGTCATTGGCCAATTTGACCTTAGGGATAATATTGCTTGATATGGTTTGATGTTATTACCAATTTAAACATGAGCTGATTTTTGCTCCCTATCATCAAAATATTGCAGTCAATTTTGCGTACTTTGATTGATGTGTTTTATCACTTTCCATGACTTAGACAAATCATTCTCAAAACAATCAGATTCACCAAACATCTCAAAATTATAAACTTTTCCAAAATATTGTTAAACAAAAACTAGAAACAAATTGAGTAGAGTCACTATTGCAAATGTTTCTATTGCTATTGACCTAAAAATTATTTGCTATTGCTCAAAACAGTCACTTTTTTTGTCTCTTTTTATGATAGTCACTGAAAAAAGGTCGCTTTTGAAAAACAAAAGCACTTTTGACCCACACAGAGTCACTATTGCAAACTTTGCCACTATTGATCTAAACATTACCGTTGTTGACCCAAATATTGCTCGTTATTGCTTAGAATTGTCGCTATTTGTTGTCTTTGGTTTTTGATAGGCACTGTCAAAATAGAGTCACTTTTGCTAAACTTGGTTGTTGTTGTTAGAAATACCAAACATTATTGACCTAAAATATTATCACTATTGTCCTATTTTCTGGTGCAAAACAAACATTATTCCAAAAATTAGTTAAATTTTTCATCTTTTGGAAACAAAACAATCAGAATTGCAAACACCTCATATCTGCATATTTCCATATCCATTTGCAAAATCAAACACATCAACCTATTTTTTAGGATTCAAATCAAACACAACTTGGATTATTCCTTTGCTCTCAATTTCTAAGATATTAACATTTGCTTGCAACCTCAAGGCTAGTTCAAGTAGATCTTCAACAGATCCTCTAGAAAAATAGAGTAAAAAATCAGTCTAAATTTTGTATACTTTGAGTCACAAAATTAGCATCATCTCCAAAACATCTACCAAACATCACTCATACTTTAAAGTCTTGAGCATTGAAATCCATTGCACACATCAACACCTTTTGTCCAAAAATTTTCTTTTACATCATCTTTAAAACATAAAATCCCAAAAGCAAAACACCATTTCATTCCATAGTGATCACTAAAATTGCCAAGATCTTGGAACTTGTTTATGAAAACCATGGCATCTCAACATAAGAAACAAATGGAAGCCAACAAAGGTAGTTCAAGTGCACCTATGAAAAACACCACCAATGAGTACAACCAATAATGGGGTTACAAACCAAGTGACCTTACAACTCCTCAAAGAGAACTCACATTTAAGGCAACACCAAACCAACCACCAAGCGATGAGGAAGTACTCCTTAGACACAAAAATATGATGGATAGTCAAAATTAACTTTCAAATCTCAATGATGTGATCATAGAAGAATATGATATTGATGATAAACTATTAGAATATTCCCAAGATACCAAGATACAAAAGCTTATAGACAAGATGCTTGGGAAGAATGCAAACTCATATTTCCTCACATTATCACAAAGTGGTGCATAACTACCCATTGACTTCAACGTGGACATCCTAAAAGATCCAAATCCTATTCCACTAGGAGATCAAATGTTGGTTAAACAAATTCCAAAACCAACCACGAATCTAGACATACCACCATTGTTTTCATAAAACAATGATCAAACACAACCCATGGATAACCCATTGTTTAGACCACCATCCCAAATTGAACAAGCATTTGTGGCACAACAGTATCAAGGAAATGCACTCCAAAACATGCCACAACATAACACTATGCAAAACATGGGAAACCTTCCAATAGACCAACAAGGTAGAAACCCATCACAAGGGAAATACATGCCACAACACACATCATAAATTGACCCTTCCAACAACTTACAATATCAACAAGGAAAATTATCTCAAAATCCCCAACCTTGGTGTACCACAAACGAACTATCAAAGTACCCTTCAACAAAATCCTCATCAACAAGGTGTACCATAAACAAACTATGAAGGTACCCTTCAACAAAATCCTCATCAACAAGGTGTACCACAAACGAACTATCAAGGTACCCTTCAACAAAATCAACCACAACAAGGTGTGCCACAAATGAACTATCAAGGTACCCTTCAACAAATTCATCGACAATTAGGTTTACCATCAACTAACTACCAAGGTACCCTTCAACAAAATCCCCATCAACAAGCTACCAAGGTACCCTTCAACACAATCAACAAGGTGTACCATCAACTAACTATCAAGTTAACCTTCAACAAAGTCAACCACAACAAGGTGTACCATCGACAAACTACCAAGTTCCCTTCCACAACATTCACAACAACAAGGTGTACCATCAATGCTATACCAAGGTAACCTTCCACAAAATTTACAACAATAAGGTGTACCACCAATGCAATACCAAGGTACCCTTCAACAACATTCACAACAACACAACATTTACAAGAACAAAGTGTACCACCAATGCAATACCAAGGTACCCTTCAACAACATTCACAATACCAAGTGATACCACAAACAAACTACCAAGGTATACCCCAAACTCAACAACACGTTCAACTATAAACCCAAAATCAAAATCCTCAACAA
>VDFB02270651.1:287702616-287906698 GCA_007258455.2 Sequoia sempervirens | reverse complement strand
GGTTATTGAACAATGTGGGAACCTTAGGTGTGCAGAAGGTTCACGAGTATTTCACATGTCTTGAGTTTACTCAAGTGGAAAGACACTTCAAGAAGACAAGTGATCACTTCACCATGCACATAGTTCGCGAGCTTAACCATGAGATGCACGTGCGTATTTCACAGACAGCCAGAGAGGCAATGGCGGATTGGGTAGATTGGTTTATCCAATTTCCTACATTCTCCTACATACGCGTGTATGGCTACATTGGCCACCCTGCCATGCTACCAAGACACCCTTCGGATAGGGTAGTCTTCATGGAGTTCCTGAGACAGTTGTCTGAGGTTCATGTCCACTTGTGCTTGAAGAGGAAGACAGCTGTTAACTTTCCCGTTGAAATGGGACTATATAGATGTGGATTCGCGGCGGATGCAAAGATGATGGGTCAAGAAACAAGGAGGTTTAACCTCAAATATCTCATTGATAGAAGATCCTATGATCCCAGAGGACTCTATGCAGCACACCTCGAGCAACACTCGTCACATAAGTCTTCTATGGAAGATTATTGGGTGAATTGTAAAGACTTTGTGCATGAAGTGCGAAGAAGGAACTACAAAGAGATTCGTACCTCCAAACAAATTGCCGATTTCATGTCACAGACATTGAGGCCTGCTGATGATGAAGGGTTATTCTCCCTCATTTCAGATATTCGCTGATCTCAAATCCACTCGAGAGGATTGGTATGCCAAAGAGGATACATCTATAGAAGAAAGAACGCAGTAGAGTATAGAAATAGCCAACTCTATCTCTACGCTAGAAATCAAGGAAGGTGATACCACAAACAGAGTCAGCCAATGGTGTTCAACAATTCACCTTCCACTTCAAGAAGGAAACCAAGGTAATAATGGTGCAAATCCTCCCAGGGATGAGGATGTCAAAAAACTCCGGTGAATCATCAGAGTGTGGACACCAAGGAGAAAGCCACACATAGTCCTCGGGGCCAATCACTGCATGCTCTTAACAAAGAGAGGACCGCTACCCCTCATCTAAAGAAGTTATCACTGAGGAACCAAAGAAGAAGAGGTTGTTGAAGAACCAAAGTATCGAACCAATGGCAGAAGCAACAATAGTAGAAGCAGCAGTAGAAACGGTGCCTGTTATGGAAACAGAGCCGCCAATATCACCAGTATCATAGCAGACACAAGTCCTCATCGACTTGGATTCGCCACCGAGAGACATTGCTCCAGCACAGTCTCACACATCTAGCATTCAAGGGCCTCACGTCCCTCCTAGCGAAGTTCGCCGAGATTCTATTTGGCTGGAAGGCTTCCTAGGAAGAAAGAGGGACAAACCCTCGTATGAACTTGACTTTACCGAATTCGACCACATCCCACAAGACACGTCGGCGAAGAGGTTAAAGAAACAAGTTCACATAGAAAGGAATGCAGATTGTGAGATCATTATAGAGACTGCCGCCCCACCAGTAGAGAAAAGCATACACGAGGTTCAAGTAGAGGACTACACTTTGTCTCAACTTAACCTCGGGAAGACTACACGACAGGTGGAGGCGGATCTTCTCGGAATAGCTTCGGTGAGCGTACAAGAAAGGATGGCAAAGGATGGTAAGGAAAAGGCAGCCTTAAAGGCTGAAAATCAGAAACTGTCTTACATAACCAGCTTGATACATGGCACACCAAACGTCTCAGCCCTACCAGCAGGACTACTAGATCTCCCCGCCGAACAAAATCATCGGCAATTGTTAACATTCGGCAAACACTTGAGAAATCAAGTGGAAGAGTTTGTTCTCAAGGGTAGATGCGTACTGGCGAACCTATACCAGTTACGGGATAGAGCACATGAACTTCGTGTGGAGATCCAGCAGTCGGAACAAAGGATTGCAGAAAAGAGGCTTGAAGACGAAAGTACAATTGCAGATTTGCAATTAGCATATCAATCAGTATACTCTGAGGAAAACAAGCAACATCTTTTTGCTTGGAAGGAACAATTGGCGTACAAGGTGAAAGCCTACGACGCTCATTCAGTAGAGTTGATTGATTACAGAAGGGTGGTTGCCACTATTATCAACTTCGCAAGAATGTTGGTAATATCTTTCCCTTGCATGGAATATCAGCGTGAGGGAGGAGAATACGTCGAGTTGGTAACTGTAGGAACCAGTTCAGGGATGTCATCCGCAGCACCTTTCTTGACGATCCAGAGGGTTGTAAGCTGGCTAAGGTAGCAGCTTTATCGACCAAGTTAGAAGAGGCAGCATCTCAATGCATTGACTTCGGAAATCAGCTCACAACGGGTGAGGTCATGCTCCGACGCCACGTCATCATCCTACAAAGCATTAACTCCCCGGAAGCCGATGAAGTCAATCAATGGATTGAGACACTGCTGATTAGTGGCGAGCTATAAATGCACCAGAAAAGGACGCCATACATCCTCCAAGTGGCATTCATGAGACTTGAGTTGACTTGATGCTTCTTTCCAAGTCAACTCAAGATGCTATTAAATGTAGTTGGAGTTAACTTGATGCTTCTTTCCAAGTTTAACTCCACTTTCCTTAAATCATGCATTGTCAGATCCCACTGATTAAGGATGTCTAATTGACTTCCATGATTTGTGGATCTTAGATCTCCACTAAATGTGGATGTCTATTTTGGAGGGAGACTTTACATTTAAGTTCACCTTTAGTTTGCTTTCAGTCAACTGAAGTAGTTTCCAGTTGACTCTTTGTTGACTTTCAGTTAACTGAAGTAGCTTTCCAGTTAACTGCTTGTTCCCCCTATTTAGGAATAAATCTTGCTAATTGATTGGCAAGAACTCATTGTTAACTCAAGGAGATTTTGGGTTGCCTACTCCTTTGAGTTCTATAAATAAGAGCCTTGGGCTCATTATTTTGTTTAACTTTTACTTGCTATGCAAAATTGCTGCGCCATTGTTGCCAACAGCTTTGAAAGCGAATATTTGTTCACTCTTGGATGAGAGTTGTTGGTTGATGAGTAATTGTGCATGATTTCGTGCCTTTGCTTTCCCAACTTTTGTAGTTCGTTGATGAAGCATTGAAGAAGAATATTAGAAGGCGCTTGCATTTTGATCATCTTATTTGAGTTATGTCTACGTCCTGTGTCTAATAGCTTGTTGTCTCATTTCCCTCCTCGGATAGGAGTCCCTCCTCCTTGGATATTTGTTATTGACAGTTATCGTTTGATGTTGTTTAATGTGTTGACTTCCAAGCTATACTTCGGATAGGAGTCCCTCCTCCTTAGCAAGCTAGTTAGCCAAGGCATCGTAAATCTGTTGTTTCTCGTAAACTATTTCCTAGACCATACCTCGGATAGGAGTCCCTCCTCCTTGGCAGGTCTCAGATCTAGTTTACCGTGTAGAGTGTTTGCTTGTACCAACCTTATTCCGTGTATACCCGGAGTTCAGAGCCTCGGTCATATTCTCTGGAGACGGCGAATTCAAGTGATCCAACCATCCCATTCCCGCTCCTTTACCCTCATGCTCTGTTCATCTTGGTATTGGATAGATAGAAGCTAGTTAGTCGTAGTTAAGATCTGCAGAAACCAGAGAAAAGCTTAGCTACGGCGCATTGTGTTTATGCACCCTTGTGTCCTGCCGCTGAAGCATAAAAAGATAGGAACTTAGTTAACATTTCCCTTCCCTACGCATTGCTCCCAGCAGAGAGGGACTTCTCCTCTTTAAATAATGAAGAAGTGTTGCAAAACATTTGAAATAGCTGAACGTTTACAATCAGCACTCTAGAGGTGCTAATTTAAACGCCAACAGTCATCTCTAAGACGGAGATGTGGTTCTTTCCATGCATGGGAGTAGCCATGGTGGACATCACGTTGAGAGACTCCGTGATGAACCCTTTGTACTTGTGTTTTTCCACTCATGGGAGTAGCCATGGTGGACGTCATGTTGAGAGACTCCATGATGACATCACGTTGAGAGAATCTGTGATGGGCACTTGTGCACATGTTTCTTTCCACACATGGGAGTAGCCATGGTGGACGTCATGTTGAGTGACTCCATGACGATATCACGTTGAGAGACTCCGTGATGAACTCGGTTCCACAAATGGGTGTAGCCATTGTGGGTGTCATGTTGAGAGACTCCATGACATAGATATCGAGAAAGATACCTCCCTACCTAAGAGGGAGTGTTGATGCTGTAGCGGCGGGAGTTTCTTTCTCCCACGATTTCAAGAATTAAATAATAAATAAATTCTCATATTTAATGTAAGAAGCAAGTGCGACTTGCTATATATATTATTTTATTTTTAATGAGGCCAACCAAGAATAAAAGTCGTCTCATTTGGGAAAGAGGCCGACCTTTCATGAAAAGGCATCTTGTTATGTATATATACAAGGCGACTATCATTCATTTTCTCATTCAATTTATTCAAGACAAAGTTCGCACTTCAAGAAGAGTTCACACTTACAGCAGATCGGCATTCTTTGCTTCAAGGAGATCGACATAAAGGAGTCGTCATATTTGTTATTTACTTGCATCTAAGAGAGGTGCTTTCTCTCCAGATCGGCCTTGTGTTTGGCCTAGATTGTAAGCAGATTTCTGTTCTTCTATTTATAATATAAGAGAGATAATTGTTGTTGGGTTTTTCTCCCTCGAGGAGGGTTTTCCCAGGGTATTTGTTGTGTTCTAAGTGTTCATTATCTTATATTGCTGCTTATCTTCATTTCTGGTCTAAAATTAACATGTGTGTTGAGTGGTTACAAGTACGAGGTTATTTCTCCTCCTAATTATGCAAGTTTGAGTATTTCCCTGGCGATGGTTATTTCGAAGATGTCACACTGGGCCTTCCTATTGTTGTTACCAAATCGTCCCTCTGCAGGCAGCGTTTCCAAAAACAAATCATTTCGGAAACAGATTCGGATACGAATCGCCCAGAAATAAATATTCCACCTATCGGTTCAATTCGGACTTCACGTAAGCAATTCCAGACGTTTTTCCCCATGGCGTGGAGATTCAATGACATTTTTTGACCATTTTTCCCCATGGCGTGACTACAAAAACAGTAAACTCAAGCCCACGACTTTGAGGGCACAAAGAAACACGACTGGAGGAGCTCACACAAGCGACATAGAAACGCAAGGGAGAAAAAACGGTGCGCGAGCAAGCCTAGCAGAGCTGAGATCCACCTTTCCAGTCCGCGCGAAGTTCGCCAGGGAGGAATGAAGCAGGAAAAAAAAAAAAATTCCGCAACTTTAACAATATTTTATCTTTTTTAATTCATAAAGAATTTTATTAAATTTAATATGATTTTAAGTTTTATTAATATTGTTTATTAAACTCAAGTTATTGGTATATTAAATATATATTATTGTTTATATTAAATTATATTAATTTTTAAATATATTCTTCTAGATTGTATAATAAATTAATAATAATATATATTATAAACTATTATTAATATTAATATTATAGATTATAGAAAAATAGACTTTATAATAATATATAATAATATTATTAATATTATTAATAGACTAATAGTATATAGAGTATAATTTGTATAAATAATGATATTATAGATTCTAATAATAATAGATATTATTTATTGTTATATTATAGATTTATCATAATAATAATATTATTATTATTTTATTTTAGATTGTCTAATAAATTAATAATAATATATATTATTAATATTAATATAATCTAGTGGCTGGTAGGGTGGGCCCCCACCCCCCCTCATCAGGTTCCTCCTCTCATTCATTCATGAGACCGACGGAAAACCTAAGGCAAATTATTAGTTAATAATGGGGGAGGAAATGGGGTGTCGTTTGGGGAGCGAAAGGTGGCAGCACAATGGCAAGGCCACGTCACCTCACGTATTATCCAAGTTGTCGGGGGAACGAGGGAGGTAAGCTACCAAAAGAATGGCAGTCTGCCAAATTTGGGGAGATCTCGAAGACATCGGAGGTGTTAATGACACATGAAGCTAAGAATAATCAGATTGACACGTAGGGTACGGCCATCATGGAAGTTTAAGCAAATTGGTCAAGTGGCAGAAGTTGATCCTCACGAGGTGATAGCCAAATTAAGGCTGAAGGTTGTAGGACAAATTTTTCTTGCAAGGACGGATTGCCTTGCTTAGCCATCATTTCAGACTCGTGCGCGGTGGCTCGGCCTTGCTGTATACGGGCCTTTTAAAGGTGGACTGATGACGGCATTTTCACAGTATGGTTTTCGAAATTTGGTTTGTTGGTTGTCTTTGCGCAGGGAACTTTCGACCAGAGGGCTGCAAATGGCGAAGATGAGCAGATCGAAATTCATCATCTCCATCTCAGCGGAGGGGTTGGAAAGCTTCGGTGTTGACAGTCCAGTCTTCTTGGTGGCGATGGAGAGACAAATAGCATTCAGGGAAATTACCGATCAAAGGCTTAAGAGAATCCTGCTTGAGGATGATCCCTTGATAATGTTAGCAGTCAAAATGATATTAGGAAAGAGCCACTTGGATAGAGGGGAATTTGCGAGGGATAACGCACACATTTCTTCTCGGTTCTTGGCCGTCATTTTGGACTTGGAAGTCCCGAAGGTAGAGGCAAAGGAGATGATGGAGCTTCTTTTTCAAGGCCACCTATTAGGAGGGCTAGAGAAGACACTAAAAGCGGCCTTCATGGGTAAAGGAATCTCGCGCCCTTCGGACCTGGAACTCCTTTGGGAGACGGATGAGGCAGTAAAAGTATATCCCTTCCTTCTAGACTTAAAGGGGCCAGAGCTTATGGGGCACAGAATGATCTCGGCCATGGCGGTTGAATTTCTGAAAAGAAAACTGGGGTTGGTGACAAAGGAGGGTATGGAATGGGAGGAAGATTTCACCTTGTTTGCAGAAGTAAATGGTTTCCTGTGAGGCTCGGCCTTAATGTATAAATTTTTTGTGTTTAAAATTATAATTGGAGCTAGCTTTTTTGAAGTTATGCAGTGGGACAGCATTTTTGGGCTGGTCGTAGCATGCTCCCGGGCTGGTAGGTCTAGAGGGTAGGTCTAGATTTCATGGAAGAATGGTGGTTTCTCCTGCTATGTAGATGTAATGTATATTTTATTAAGCTTAATACAAATCTTAACCTTGCGTATCAAAAAAATATTAATATAATCTAAATATTCAATATATGTTAAATTATATATATTTATTCATTTTATTAATAACAAAAAAAAATATAGTAAAATTATTTTTTTATGTCCAAAATTTTAGACTATCAAAATCTAAGTTTTAAAGAAAGTTCACATAATATTGATTTATCCACCCCCATTTAGTGTGTCGATGGTGTTAACTCTAGTTCTAATCCTCTAAAGGGATTAAGTTGGACACCACCACCTTTAGGTTGGATGAAAATGAATTTTGACAAAGCCACTAGAGGAAATTTAGACAAGTCAGGCGCAGGTTGTTTGATTTGAGATTGCCTTAGGACTCTTATTGGGGAAACATCAAAGACACTTAAAAGAGTCCTAAGGCGATCTCAAATCAAACAACCTGCACCTGTCTTGTCTAAATTTCCTCTAGTGGCTCTGTCAAAATTCATTAAGACTATTTTAAGTGTCTTTGATGTTTCCCCAATAAGAGTCCTAAGGCGATCTCAAATCAAACAACCTGCACCTGACTTGTCTAAATTTCCTCTAGTGGCTTTGTCAAAATTCATTTTCATCCAACCTAAAGGTGGTGGTGTCCAACTTAATCCCTTTAGAGGATTAGAACTAGAGTTAACACCATCGACACACTAAATGGGGGGTGGATAAATCAATATTATGTGAACTTTCTTTAAAACTTAGATTTTGATAGTCTAAAATTATGGACATAAAAAAATAATTTTACTGTTTTTATTAGTTATTAATAAAATGAATAAATATATTATTTTATCTTAAAATGAGTTATTAATATTAAAAAAATCTAGATTTGTCTAAGTTTATTTCATTCCATTATTTTGCATTTATTATTAATTGTTTAATCTAGCCACATACAACTAGAATTTGCATGCACAAACACGTACTCTCTAACATATTAACATACATATTGTTTTCTATCGGCGTAATCCTTGAGCCTTCTTTAGGTGCAAGTGCTAGTATTAAAAAAAAACATTATTTAAAAATAAAATTGTCATTTTTTTTAGTTTGTTTGTGCTTTCAAATTAAATTGCAAAATTGATGTTGAATTTGATATCAAAAGTCTCCATTTCCTACTAGGGTTGGTACTTAGCCTCTTGGGGAGGCAAAACTAATGAGGAAACCTAGATGTTGTTTCTATTGGCTAGAAACTTAACTCTAATGGACAAGAAAATCTAGGCGTGTAGAAACTTGATGACTATGACTCATCTAGATGGTGCCTCTATTAGGTAAGAGCCTATTTTTAATGGATAAGAAAATTTGAATGGGTGGAAACCAAATGATTGTGACTCACCTCCTACTACTAGTTCGAGATAACCCTTATTACTTAGCGATTTTGTTTCTCTTTAAACATGTATAAGACTCTACCTTACCTAAACTTTGGAATACCATGCTTTTTTGAGTGATATAAGATATTTAACTTTTTTGGGGGTTAATATACATTTGTCTTTTATTATTATTTGGAAAAAAAAACACAAAACTAAAAACTTATCCAAAATTAAATAAATAAAAGACCGTGATTAAAAAACCAATTATTATTTTCATTAAAAAAGACTCATCATTTAACTGTAAGAGAAGTGATAAAGAAAGTGTATCAATCCCCCTTCATATGAACAATTATTTACTCTGGTCTTACATGTGCTAGGGGCATCTCCACTCGACTGAGTTGTAATTGCCCCCGCTCCTTATTTTTCCTGCAAATTGTTCATGGTGTTGTCCTTGGTATTTATTTTCCCTGGGTGCGATGGATGAAGAAAAATTTTGTGGCGCAAAATTCTGCATCAGGCTGCGATGTAAGGACACTTTCATTCCAACTTCTTTTCCCTTCAATTTTTCATTCCTTCTGTGAATTGCACTGGACTGCATGCTTTTTTCCCTGGTAATGTTTTGTTTACTATGATTAGTTTTTTTTTCTTCATATTCTGTCACTTTTGTTGAATCCGAGGCAAATTTGTTTCTTCTGTACTGTAATTAAGAAGTTTTTTTGCAACGCGTATAGGTTAGAAACATTTTAATTTGTTACAATCATAAAACCCTTGAAACCTTGCTTCCAACCTTTTTGATATTGTAAATGTTACGGTAATGTTTTTTTGATCCAGCTATCAAAATCATTTACTGTGTTCTTTATTTGTTTAACTTACATTTGCAAGCTCTTCCCACCCTGCATGCGGATTGCTCAAACTTTAAGCTTGTTATGGTTGGTTATGGAGCCACTGGTAAATAAATCTCTCAAACATTTCCCCAAAATAGATTATATCTTAAAGACTTAAATGTAAAGGAAAATGAAGTGTGGTCCTTAACAACTCATTCTACATATGATTTTTGTTGCAGATTTATGTTAAGTGGATAGAAAAACATGTTATGTGGTTTGTTCATGGTCCTTCAGCTGAGTGCCTAGATTTTCTTGGCCGTGGTTATATCTTTTGGTTGTCTCTGTACTCAGCTTGCACACAATGACCATCATTTTTGTTATCTTATCACATTCTTCTAAAGAATGATGCAAATTAGTCACAATACAGGTCCAATATTAAATTTATATTTATTTGATGCTGGAAGGAAGAAGAGCCATAATATAAGAAGCGTTACAGTAGGCCCTCAGAGTTCTCAGATTGAGAGGCTTCTAACAATTTACAATGGTAAGCATTCCATCTGCAAGACAACCCTGTTTTCTTCCCTCTTCTCATTAACAAGAACCTGTTTTCAATCAATTATATTCGTCTTTTTATCTTTTGAAAGAAAAAATTGACATTTTTGTGCACTGAAACGAAAACATGGTTGAAGAGGGTTTGATTCTACAAGCAGCATAGTATTCTTTTCGATTCATCTTGGATTTTAGGGTATTTGCATTTTTTGTTTTAGATTCTATTTAGTTCAGTTAGTTATTAGTCTATTATGGTAAATAATTTTTGGAATTACTTGCAGTGCTTTGTTGTATGCTGCTTTCCTTTGGTGGGTGTTGTGCTTGTGTTAGGTAAGGGGTATTGGTATATGATGGCTTGTTATGGTCCACCATTTCAAGCTATGCCAAATTTTTTCCTAGGGGATTTGGAATATGTAATATAAACGGTAGATTATCTGATGAGGGGTGGAAGTTCCTTCTTCACCAGTTTTAAAGAGCTTATTTTATTCTCATCTAGCAGCTAGATGACAATTCAGTGTACCAGGCAAAGGTTTAATCTGCAAGAGTTTATATTATGAACAATACATAACATAAATGAAAAGAAAAGGCCCTGCATGCTTTTCATATTCGGA
This sequence comes from Sequoia sempervirens, assembly GCA_007258455.2. Classification (NCBI taxonomy): domain Eukaryota; kingdom Viridiplantae; phylum Streptophyta; class Pinopsida; order Cupressales; family Cupressaceae; genus Sequoia; species Sequoia sempervirens. Next base: position 287,896,336 of record VDFB02270651.1, on the reverse strand, counting down.
TTTCATATGCCAAATTTGATAAAAAAATGTCTGCATTTTAATAGATGCAGGTTACATAAATTTCTGGTTAAATTTTACACTAGGCTTAAGATATTGGGCAAAGGAAGCTCTGCAGATCTGGTTTTTGGTTTGAGTTTTATCACATCATCTAGGTTTTATACTGATTTATTCTGAGATCTGAATAAATGAGGCCACCTTGAAAAACATGTGACAACCAAGCGCAATCACAAGTATGTTGGAGCCAAATACAAAGGTGTTGAGGGTCATGGAGCCAATTACAAAGGCGTTAAAGAATCAAAATTTCTCTATGGAACAAAAAGTAGGACAATGTTGAAATTTTGAAATCCCTCACAATTTTTGTTGTTTTTGTTTTATTGGTAAAGAGCATAAAAATTAAGGAGAGGTTGTAATTAGGCCATTAGTTTCTTATCAAAACTTGTTTCCAGGAGATCATCTGCAGCATGCTCTACAAGTACAGAATGTTGAGTGGATTTTAATTGCTGGACCTGCTCATAAGGTTTTCTTCAAGACTTTAATAAGAGGTTAACTGCATATGATTCCGTACCTATAGCACCTAGCAATAAGAAAAGTGAATTTTCTGATAACACCTAGATCGACAAGGATTCTAAAAAATTTATAATTATAACAGATAAGGTTTTATTGCAAGTACTTGTTTGACAAAATTTGACACTCCCTCTTTTGCCACTACGAGTAAGCAATATATTTGCAGAGCTAAGAGATCTCAAAATGTGTGTGCAGCATAGAAGGCTGACATTTGAATCCTTTGATCTTAATGAGTTTCATGCTAGACATACTCCGGTAATATATTACACTTTAATCGTAGGTCACAGTGTTCTCCTGATAAACTGGTAGTTAACATGCCCAATGCATCTGTTGTCAGGCGATCAATAAAAACTCACAAGTAAATCTGAAAAGCAAAATCATTTCTTGTAGGGCATTTTGGACAGATCTCTACTAGCTTGATTGGTCTATTTACTTCCTCAGAAAGCTGTTTTTTAGTAGAAACAGTTTACTAAGCATTGAATCTGCTGATTGTGATGTTACAGAGGATTATTTTGCTTGGCGTGGGAGAGTAAAAATATTAAAGCTGAATTTTTGGGAATATAATTGAGTAACACAGCTTAGCTACTCTTAAAGTGAATCACATATAATCATTGTAAATTTATGCAGTTTTTGGTTATTGTACTTTAATTGTAACCTTTTTTTAAAGGGGGTTTCATGAAGTCTGACTTTGAGGACACACAAACTTTCTTTGCCATTGGATTGAAGTTTGAGGTATATTCATTATACCAAAACTCCATTCCACTAAATTTTCCCAGAAAATGTTATCATCCTCATTCTCCCATTTTAGTAGTGAAAAAGCATTACATGAGGTGTGTCATCTACTTGTTTAGTTGATTTTCATTCCCCTAAAAGTTGGTAAAATGCTTTTCACACAGTTGAATATTTCAAAATTCTTGTAAAGTGAGTTTTTAACAGTTCTAGAAACCAGATATATTATAATTGGTGAACATGAATTTGCTTTTAATAGTTTATAGAAACCAAGCACTACCAAGGAACTCATATGAGCAACATTTTTCTTTATAGAATCTGCAAGCGTGCGCTTCCTTTTAAAGGTTTTGGTTTCCTAGATTTTCTATTGACGTTTTTGAAACTTGCATATGAAATTTATTCTGAATTTATTATGTAATGTTGTATGTCTGGATCAAATGAGAGAGACATGGATGGGCTTACTCTTTACATGTGTAGAAATAAGATGTGCAGGAAACTCCCTCACAAGATTAATTACTAGATGTACAGGCAGGGCAGAAGTTTTATACACAAGAAGAAACTCCTAATTCTGTCTTGTTGGTGTGTGTTACTGTTTGGGAAGATTGTAGCAGCATTTGTTAACTTATATCAGCAGGCCTGGGATACAGATAATCTCCATCTGTTTTTTTCTTAAATACTTAGTGCTTTGGTCATTAATGTAGTGAAGATTGATCCCCAATTCTCTAGAAATGAGACCCCATTCAATATGTGTATGGTTTACTTTTGTATTTAAATGAGTGATGAGTGGAGCCTATATCCAACAAACATATATAGTTTTCTTTTTGCTTCTAAATTACTTTTTCCTTAGGAATATGTGCAATCAGTACAACTAAAAACTCAAAAATCACTTACAGAAGGTTTTCTATCTGGCCATGCTTCCTTGGGAGTGACATTTTGCAAGGATTTACATGGATTATGTTAAGGATGTAAACTGCTGTATTCACAACTTCTGCCCAATACGTATATGGTACATTCAACTATGCACCATACATCTTGTTATCTCCATGACTATCCTATTCCTCCTTTCCATGACTCCATTTTTTTGTGGAGTGCATGGAGCAGTATATTGTCAATGGATAGCTTCCTTCTAGCAGAATTCCTTGAACTGGTTTGAGATGAACTCACCCCCATTATCTGATCTAAATGTCTTGACTTGTTTACTTGTTTGTTTTCAACCAAAAGCTTTCCACACCACAAAATTAGAAAAATACTCTGATTTATTCTTTAAAAAATAAATCCACATTTTTCTAAAAAAGTCATCAACAAGTAACAAGAAATACTTTGCACCAGACATTGTAGGAGTCTTCATAGGACCATGCAAATCAACATTTACTAATACTAAACCCATTTGGCTTTCCATGAATTATCAGTATCAAATTGATGTCAACTTTGTTTGCCCATTTGACACCCTTTGCATACATTTTGACTTTCTTGAATGGATGGAAGCCCATCCACCATAGTACTCTTACTTAGCATAGACAAATACTAATAATTCAAGTGACCATACCTTTCATGCCAAAGTTTTTTGATACTCTCAACTGCTGCAAGTACATGTGCTTTTGATGTTTCAGGATCAGCCAATTTACACAATCTCTTTTCACTAAAGCCAACAGCAATCAGTTTGTTATCTTGAAGAGTAGTTACCAAACATTTGTTTCCTTGAAAATTTATGCAAAGATTAGGATTCTTAGAGATCTTACTTATAGATGGTAGGTTTTTGTTCATGGTAGGGACATATTGAACATTCTTAAATTTATAATATACACCATTATTCAATGTCACTCAAACATTCTCACATCCTTTTACAAAGTCAGTCCAACCATCACCCAAAGAAACATATTCACTACTACTCTTATCCTCAACAAAACTTACATACCAGTCTTTGAGACACATATAGTGTTGAGATGCACTAGAGTCAAAAAACCAAGTTGCAGACTCAATAGATTGGTTTTGTGATGCCACAAAAGCAAAGTCATTTGTTACTCCTTGTTCATCCTTCTCAACAACATTTGCATACCGTGATTTCTTCTGACCACTCACAATATTTTGTTGCCATTTCCAACAATCTTCTTGAAGTTCTTGGCTCTTTACAATAGTAGCATTTCCACTTGGATCCTTGCATTGACTTATTGCCCTTTGAAGGCATTAAAGAATCAGAATTTCTCTATGGAACAAAAAGTAGGACAATGTTGAAATTTTGAAATCCCTCACAATTTTTGTTGTTTTTGTTTCATTGGTAAAGAGCATAAAAATTAAGGAGAGGTTGTAATTAGGCCATTAGTTTCTTATCAAAACTTGTTTCCAGGAGATCATCTGCAGCATGCTCTACAAGTACATAATGTTGAGTGGATTTTAATTGCTGGACCTGCTCATAAGGTTTTCTTCAAGGCTTTAATAAGAGGTTAACTGCATATGATTCCGTACCTATAGCACCTAGCAATAAGAAAAGTGAATTTTCTGATAACACCTAGATCGACAAGGATTCTAAAAAATTTATAATTATAACAGATAAGGTTTTATTGCAAGTACTTGTTTGACAAAATTTGACCTCCAAAGATTAAGAGTCTTATTTGAGTTCATGTTTTCTGTTTTAAGAGGTGGCAATAATAGGAAAAGGTGGCAAAACTATTAGTTGTTCTACAGCATTAGTTTTCTCATTATTTTCTATAAATTGAGAGCAGCATTTCATTTTTTAGCCATCCATCATTTATTTTGCTAAGATTATTTTGTTGTGTTGAGTTACATTGTGAGTGCAAATATAGAGTTCATTTTGAGAGTTAGAGAGTTGTTTATTGAGTGAGTTGAGAGCATTATTTTAGTGAGTTTGTGTGAATTTCTAGAGTGAGTTGAAGCTGATTTGTGAAGCTGAGAAAATAGGAAGCTGCAAGTAGAGTCTTTGGAAGAAGTTGTAAGAGTTTTATTCGTTGGAAGTGTTATTGTCCAGGCATGCTTGATGTTCTACCTTTATTAATCTCTTGTATTTTGGAATTGAATTGTATGTTGATTATAATGTTGTGCTCTTATTGTATGCAAGGTAGAAATGAATTGCTTGAGTTTTCATTGGTTGAGTTAGGGAATTTATATAAAGTGTGATATGAGTTTATCATGAATATATATGTTTTGAAAATAAAGTTATTAATGATAAGTATATTATTAGGTTATTGTGTAAACATTGCTTGAGTGATCTTGTTGTTTCAATAATTGAGATTAGAGTCATAATGGGAAAATAGGATGAATGATATTATGTTAGCAATATGTATGTGGTGATTAGATTTGTTTGGATAGAGAACTCACATTCTTGAAAGGTTATTTACTTTATGTGGAAATGGTAAGTTATGCCCTAGATTTGGGAAGCATATACTTGATTAAGGAAAATGCCAAAACCTAGACATTACAAGTATGTAATGAGGTAATCCAGTGTTTATGACAAGCCTTTAAGCTCTATGATGTCATTATGGGAGTGTTATCGCTTATGTGTTAAACCTTGTTTGTGATTGTACACCATGAGGTTCAATGGTCAATATAGTTTCCAAGTCGAGTAAGGGTGAGTGAACATACAACTCCGCTCATAGGAATTCAGTTTTTCAATGAATACTTTGATGAAGAAATCAAATAAAATGTCAGCTACAGAAATATGCTTTTAGAGAAAATGGAGAAACAAAAGAAATTTTCTTTGTATACAGAATAAGTTTCAATGATCATGCTACAGGCAGAAGTTTTATTTTTGTTATATTCAGAAAATGAAATACCCATTTATGAATGTTATAAAGCCGTGGCCATAGAATCTTGTCAACAGAGATAACAAAGAATCTAAACCCTCCCACAATGTGATTGCGGCCATGAAGTACAGTAAGGACCTTCATCAATATAAATGAGAAAGCCCATGGCCATGAAAGAAGGATTGGGCCTGAAAATCAAATACCCAGATGTTTGAATATGTGAAGGCCGTGGCCTTTAATACTTCAAAAGCTCGAAATGAGAGTTTACCATGGCAATAGAAATTGGAGGAAATAACAACAGAGCAAAACTTCAAGCTTTTATATGGAACAGACCCTCAAAGAAGGAAGCAATATGAGGGTTGTGAACCGTGCCATTAATAGAGGAAAATGTACAAAGATTTCATGATTCTTTCATGGAATACAGAAGAAAAGCACATAACTCATCCATGGTTGCCGAGCCAAGGGTACAGTTAAGTTTAGTTGAGCCATCAAATGCACACAAGTTTCATCGAAATTTCTCATTCAAATGAAGCATTCAAGCTCGAAATCAAACCCTGAGCCTACATAAAGAGAAGAAAAAAAAAACGACTGTGTGTGATTTTGAAAGTGTGAATGAAGTGAAATGAGAAGCCGCGTGTATACTTACCAGTAATTTTTGGTAGAGAAAAACGCTGCCATACCCGCGCATATAACTTCAGAAAATCTCCATTAACAGCCACAAAATAAAAGATATCAACAGAAGATGAAAAGACAAGAAGATATCAGGAAAAAATATGTTATGGCCGCGGTTGTTGAAGCCTGAAAAGCCCTTGAACAGAGCAAATATCCAAAATAGTGAAGAAATGCAGCTTACCACGCAGTGTTCCAGGCAAATCTCAGAAAAATGACTCAGAAACAGCAGGAAATGGAATAGTTTCAAGCTCGAATGAACACCCTCCATGGTATGGGTTATGCCGTGGCATTTCAGATGCCTTGTATTTCTTTTCTGTTCATAAGACTAAGTCAAAGTTAGTCTTTTGTTTATGACTCTCATAGATATTATTTGAATTTGAATTCAAAATTTGTAAAACTTTATTAAGTGATGAATATAAATCACTTTAATAAATGTTATTTATGGATGCAAAGTAAAGATGTCATAACCAATTTTCAAATGATGGATAGTTTAAAAAGGAGTTAAATGAGGCTTTAAAGCTTTTGCATATATTTAGGAGGTGGTTGAAGAGATTGGCCAACATATGGAGCAAAATCAGGTTTTTGGTCACTTAATTGAGAGTTCAATTTCAATTAAGAGTCCAAGTTGGTTGAGTTTTAGTCAAGAAGCAATTGAGGCACATAACTCCTTATTTCATTCAGTTACAACCTTATTTTGGAGGGGTTTTCAGTTATATATGACCCTTAGAGTTGTTTTCAAATTCACAACTCTTTATGCATTTTTGGAGGAGTTTTCTTTCAGTCACATGCTTGATTTGAGGGAGAAGTTGGAGTTGGACAACACATCATGTCATTTGGAGCCAAAATTCAAAATTTGAATTTTTTAAACTTTTTTTATAAGTCTTTTTTTTCTCTCCTTTCGCCTGAAGAGTTCAGAGTTTGCTGACTGTTGTAACAAATTGCACATGCTTTGTAACTCATTTCTTATGAGTTCTACAGATTTGTAATGCAGATATCTCCTAGTTTTCAATAAAGAAGCTCATTTCCTTCTCAAATTTGTCTTGTGCAAGCATTGTGTGTGAGTTCTTAGATTAAAATTTTGTGATTTCTATGAAATCCTTCTTTTTATCTTATTTCTTCAGTGTCTTGTTTAGGTGTAGTATGTTATAGTGCAGGTCATTGACTGTGTTTCTTCCATTTGTTGAATGTTTGTTATGAAAACATTATTGTTTTCTTTCAAGCAAACTTCAATCATAGGAGTCTTTCAGATGAAACATTTATGCAAAACATATTAGATTGAGTAGTGAATCATTTTAGCTTCATTTGTTGAGTTATCTTGTGAGGTTTAAAGAAAAATTCAAATCATTTTTTCAGTTGGTGAATCACCTCATAGTTTAGTTTTTCAGTTTCTACATCATCCTTCTTACCCTTTTCCAATCTGAATCAATAGTGTTTAAAGAAATATTCAAAGGGAGCCAGCCCATAATTTGGAGATCTACCCTTATTATAAGATACCCATAGCCTGAGAGTAGTCCCATGTTGCACGAGATTTAGGAGTTTTCAACTCATCTTCGAGTGCAAATCCTTGTGACAACATTAATATTGTAGACACTTAAAATTCTCCTAATTAATATCACATACTTGATTTCACATACTAACACCATTTCTAGTCTATTTCATATTTTCTTCTATTAATTAAATAAATCAATTTTATTTAGTTAATTCATTATTCTTCATACTAATTTCATTCTCATTTGATTAAATAATTAAATTTATTTAATTAATTATCATAATCATAATTTGGTTAAATAATTTATGATTATTTAATTAAAGTCTCTAATTCATCCACTTGCACAATTAAATGATTTTAATTAATTGTTTAATTAGCTAATTTATTTCCAAATCCTCCAACTTTTTCCACTTGTACAATGAATATTCCCTTGGAATATTCTATTTTCAAATTCAAATATTTCCCCCAAATAGAAATATCTCCAACATAATTCCTAAAAATTAGGGAATTGGTTGAGTCTCTCATGGATCTTGGACCGTTGATTTCATCTTTGATCCATGTCTCATGGATTTTCAATCGTTGAATTCATCCTTGATCCATGTTCATTATTCTCATTCAATTTCATCCATTGATTAGCCTTTTTTATATTCACCATTGATCCTGATTTCAAAATTCTATAAATAGTAAGTATTTTCCATAATAATCATCCACGAGATTTGAGTAAACTTACTCTCTTGAATTGAGTCTCCAATTTGATCAATTTGAAAGCACTTGTGAGACATTTGAATTCATTTATTCGTCAATTATTTGCATAACAATGAATTTTGTTTGAATTGAAGCACTCCACATCTAATTTGGACATAATCCCACAATGGGATTAAGGTTTTCATCTCTTAGTTAGAATTCAATTTGATTTGCTTTGTTATTTCATGTTTTTGAATCCTAATTTGGTTTTGTAAACAATTTCATTGGATTGTGTAGTTAATCAAGATCAATTGTTTACTTATTTTGGTTCAATTGAGATATATATATATATATATATATATATATATATATATATATATATATATATATATATATATATATATGTCGTAAGGGAGGAATAAAGCATACGAAAAGCAAGTAATGAATTAAACAAACTTAATTCAAAACAAGATTAGATTCCAACCATACTCATGAAATGAAGTTCTAAAATAACAAAATCAATTAACAATGTAATCCTAAGATAATATAAATTGAATTCAAAACCTTAAAAGCTATACCATCCCATGTTGGAGTTGTGTTTTTATTGATGTTTTGATGTCAGATTGCTCGATTCAATACAAAGCCTCCACTGTTGTTGTTGCAAAAGCTTCAAAGTGCGTTGATAATGGTGATCTAGAAAAAGAGGGTAACAATTCTCAATATGCTCAAGAATCAAGTGCCCAACGCTTCACTATGAAATTTTTGGATGATTTGTGAGAGGGTAGAAGAGTATTTTATAGATTTCACATTTTGAGATGAACGATCAATATTTCGTAGTAAAAGATCCTGATCAATGGTACAAAACCATGGTTGAGAGGAAATAGATTGGAAGAATTATTGGTTTTAGATTGGAATAATTGGTGGAATTGGGAAAGCCAATTTGACTGGTTACTGGGATTGAAGAAATCGGTGGGATTAGTTGGTGGGATTGAAGAAATCAATGAGATTGGAGAATAGATGAGTTAGTTAATCAATTAGAGTGAGAAATCAATGATTGTGATTTGCTCAATCAAAAGAGGAGGGTGAGGATAATTAATTAATATTAGGATATGAGCTGACTTTAACAAATAAAGTTGTATTTGTTTGTTGACTATGTTGAATGGTGTTGAATAATTAATTTAATTATTCAAGTTTTAGAGAGGGGAAAGTGATGTGATTTAAATTATTAATGATAATAATTTAATTGATTTAGACGAATAGGGTATATTAGTGACATAATTAAATAATTGATGTTATTTAATTAATTAGGAAGAATAAAGTTAGATTAATGATAATATAGTGAATTAATTAAATAATTAAAGATTATTCAATTAAATAGAGGAAAATAGGGTTTTTGATGTAAATAATGTGAAATATAATGATATTAGTGATAATGATGCCGATAATGAAAAATGTCATTGAGGATGTGTGATATGTGTTAGGTTATTTTTACATGTCTACAATTTGCCCCTCTTTGAGACAAATTATTGGTTGCTTTGTTTCAAATAATTTGATGTTAAGATCATAATTTTAAAAAAATTATATGTCCCACTATGCCTCAGTGGTCAGGGGAAGGATAATATGATGTTGGGCTGCCCCCCCAAGAGGTTGGCCGAAAAAAATATTTTTCGGGTTAGGCTTGCGATAAGGTTTCATTATAGTTCAGATGCATAGAGTACAAAAAATTAGGTTATAGGGCCTTCGTTTATGGGTCAGATGTTCCAGGGTGTGCCTAATTTTAACCTAGGAGGGTTTCTAAGGTAAAAAATTAGGGTTTGGAGGGTTTAAATGGTAATTTAGATTGAATTTACCTGTCATTTGCACTTTTTGATTTGAGAATTTCTTGCCTCTAGACTTTTTGTGAGATTTCCTTCTGTAAATAGCGATTCACGATGCCTCAAATTTTGGGACTTCCACACAGGGCGAAGGCAATCAGAGTATACCGATGGCTAGTTGGCACAGGGACTCCGGTACATATATCTTTAATTTTCGCTTTCATCATTTATTCATACTTATAATTAATGCTCAAACTCTTTTCTAGGCAATAGCGACCATTTAGGAAGATTTTTCACTTTTTTCCCTAATTTTAATGCTATTGACCTTTTAATAAGGTCACTTTTAACAAGCATAACTGCTATTGAAAAATATATGCGATATTGCAAAAAGATGTACACTATTGCCAAATATTAGCACTTTTGAAAAAGATGAGCACTTTTACCAAATATTAGCACTTTTGAAAAAGATGAGCACTTTTTCCAAATATTGGCGCTATTGAAAATTTTGGGTGCTATTGAAAAATTTGGGTGCTATTGAAAACTATTTGCGCTATTGAGAAAAATGATCACTATTGCCTAGAAAATTTTCGCTTTTGCTTCAAAATAACTGATTGTCGATGTTTAGTTTTAGTTTGAAGTTCTCAAAAATCTTGACGCTGTGTGTTGAATGTTTCCAAGATGTCCTTAACCCTTTATCTATGTGAGAGTGACCTCCTCAGTTGATGGACAGATTGATTGATTTTGATGATACACAAAGAGACTTTCTTGATACCGACGGTTTGCACCATATCGCTCACTTGTCGTTGCTCAGGGCTCATCAAGCCATGATGACTACGTTGGTAGAGAAGTAGCATTCCAAGACCTCTTTGTTTCATTTGCCTATTGTAGAGTGCACCATTACCTTGGAGGGAATTTGGAGGATTCTTAGGATCCCCATTCATGGTGAGCTAATTGATTATGAAATTTAGAGGGGTACCTCAGTGATGGAGAGATTACTTGGTGTGGAGGATTTGCAGGTTGTTGAATTTGAGATCAATTTGGGGCCTCTTGTTGATGGTGTCAATCCTATGGTTCCCATCTTGGCAAGTATTATCAGTGGACCTTTGATGCTTGATAGGAGGGCTAAGAGGTTCCTTGTCAATTGGGGCATCGTTATATAGTAGATGATGGAGGAGGCCGCAATCTATGCTTGGGGTCAGTTTGTGTTGGCCCACCTTTACAGAGATATGCACAAGGCTATGTACCAAGCTAGTAGTAGTATATCCGTTGGATCCATCTTGTTGAATTTTTGGGTCTGGGAGAGGATAGCGATTACTTGACTAGAGGGGATGTGAGATAGGGATGCTCACGATCCCTATGCATATTAGTACCATGATTATTTACATTATACTCATCTTGGCACCCATACAAGGATTGTGAGGCATGGCTAGATGATCGGGAGCAACTGCTATATTATAGGAAGACTTGATTTATGATCAGTCGTTTAGATCTCCTGCTTGAGAGATATTTACTTGATAAAGTATTAAGATAGTTTAGTGAGCACCAGACTCGGCATGTCGATGATTATATTTCCATGTTTGGATGTACTACATAGGAGGAGATCACTTGGGGACCTCGTGTTGATTTTGGCATGGTAGTGACAACATTTAGAGCGTTGAGACCTTTTCCGTGGGGTTGGGAAGTTGGTCCCATAGATCTTGGGATGACACATGATTTTGAGGGATGGTGGGCCCACCGTAGGCCTTTGAGATTAACTATGCCTCCCAAAGGTCCAGTTCTAGGTGTTCATAGAGGAGGTCATGTTGGGAATCGAGAGGATCGACAGTGTCTTAGGATTGCTCACAAGTATTTGTGGCATATATAGGGTCAACAGGATTAGTAACCTGATGAGCAGTAGCAACAAGGACCATAGGCTCCTCAGGGTCCTCCCCCATAGGGGGATATGGCAGCTCAACTAGCTCAAATGATAGCATCTAGGGATGCAAAGATTGTAGAACGACAAGTTGCTTATGCACAGGTGGCTACTCTTACCGCAAAGTGGGATACTCTCTATCAGGAGAGAGACTCATTGAGGTAGGAGTTGGCTATCAAGAAGTAGCATAGATTGAAAATGGAGATATCCTTGGCCTCTACCATTCCCTTGGCCCAGTATCAAGTCGAGTGTGATAGGATTTTACAGTAGGTGACATATTATTAGACTTTGTATGATGCATTTATGTCGAGGGCTCAGAGACGACCTCATTTTGGAGAGTTGAGTACACAAATAGGTGTAGATTCAGGTGGGTAGTATGTCAAAAAGTCTCCAGTTATGCCATAGCCATCCCCTCATCATAGCGAGCATCAGTCAAGATCTCCATCGTCGGTTGGCCAGTAGAGCTGATTTTATTTATGATCTTTTATATGTGTTGTATCAGAGACTTATGTAGACATATTTTTGTATTTATATTCATCGGCCCAACTGAGGCCTCATATATATGTATTTATTTTGATCACCTTTGATGTTGTATCACACATGACATTTGATGATGACATTATCCATTTTTGATGATATATGATATACCATGTTTGATTTGGCTTTATTATGTGTTTATGAGATGTTTATGGATGATTATATGTGTTGATGATGCTTTTGTATTTTTCTTGATAATATATATGAGATGCATGGATGAAAAGTTTATAATATATGCTCATGTCTTTATTCCTTTTTTGATGCATGTATATGCTATGGATGGATGTATGATTATAATTATATGCTCATGCTTTTGTTTTATATATATATATATATATTATCAGTAAGCAAGGATAGTTTCTATTGATATTTGAAAAAAGTTTTACATATACAATCTGGACTGGGCTAGAGCCCCAAAATTCATCAAAATTAACCATAACTTCAAACTAAACCTTATATCGATCTAGCGCAGTGTAGTCATAGCCACCAAAAAAACATTATAGAATGAAGACTAAGATAACCAAACCCCTAACCAAAATACAACAGAGCAATACTAAACCCTAATGACACCCAAGAACACCAAACCCTAGTCACCATACATTTTGTTGAGCAAAGATACGAAAATCCCTTTTCTAAGTTGAATCTGTGGCAGGTATCAGGGGAAATTTCTTTTTCAGATACTATGCACCAACCAAAGCCAAATGCCTAAACTCCATAAGCTCTGCATCATACACATCCAGAATGAAAGGATGAAAATGAACCAAAGCATCTAGGTCATCTAACAAGTGCAGGTCTTGTGGTCGAGGGATTCCCTTACCAATTTGTGTCGCTGCCAAGGCTCGGTCTAGGCCAACCAACATGTCATTGTGAAAAGACCCTTCATAATCACGTAGGCATCCAGTTTCAACACACCAACATCAAGCAAACCAGCCAGAATCCTTGAAGAAATGTCTGAATCCAAGCGATAACCTTTGGCATCTTCCATAAAGGCTTTCCCCACCAGACACTTGATAGTTGCAAACGTTAGGTAATCAGGGTGGCGAATGATATGACAAAGCCTCAAGGAAGAGATGGGCCCCTCGAAAGCAATCTGTCTCTTAGAGCTCTTTAGCTCCGTAGTCGTTACCAGCCCCCGCATCTCTAACTCCTCTGCAAAAACAAGGAGAATAAACCTGCTCATCCCCTTTGTAGGCCACATACACCAAACCACCGTGAATGGAATGAATGAGACAAAGCCACCACACAATACTAAAAATTTTAGAGAGCGAGCACATCCTTCACCTTTAAAAGCCATTATTGCACAAAGAGCCAGTGAGGAATAATGAAAAGAACCCCATTCTAGAAAGTTCACGTGAGAGAAATGCCATGTCAATATCCAACCTTCCCCACCTGGCCAGCCACATCAGGACTTACAAGGATGTGGTGGCCACCCACTCTGCATGCATATATATGCTATGGATGGATGTATGAATATAATTATATGCTCATGCTTTTTTTCTTTTCTGATGCATGTATATGCTATGGATGGTTGTATAATTATAATTATATGCTCATGATATGCATTGATGAGTTTGTGGATGTAGGGTGGAGATGTTCATAAGAAGTGTTAGTTAGATTTAGAGATAGAAGAATTTGATGATGTTAGTCATTGATGAGTTTTCTTTTGCTTTCATAGAGGCTTCGTATCTTTCAACAATCCTTATTGATGTATCAAACAGATACGATGCACCTGGGTATTAATAACTGAGGTGGCTTTGTATCCATTGTGTGGACTTTGACTTTGTAAAAAAAGAATATTATTGATCATACCAGACATGAAAAACCTTGTTAGAGTGCATGGTTGAGTTGTGTCAAAACATTTCAAACCAATTACACAGAGAGGTATGGAGTGCCTAACATGTAACTACTACATGAATTGCCTCAAAAAAACTTCCACACACAAAACAAAACAAGTATTTGCCATGGTAATATCACAAAAATATCTAACAAACAGAATTAAAAAAAATCGATGATCAATATCTCGATTCCTTCCTTTCTAAATCCTTAATGGATATCCTTGAGAGGTCCTATGAATGTGATATTAAGATAAATTAAAAAGATAAGATCGTAAAAAGATAAACAATGTAGTGTCACTTGCTAAAGTTGTTTGATGTTTCAGGATGTTATCCATTAGTGATGTCTATTGTAGGAACATTTTATCCGTTAAGACATACGTTAGGATGTTCATGGTGAATTATTGGTAGGTAGGTAGTTAATACCTTAGGCATTGTTTTACCTTAGTAGTGATCTAGTTGTTTCAATTTTTACTTTCGAAGTTTCAATTTCAATGTTTGCTTTGTTTGTAGATTGCTTTGTCAAAGGGTGAGTGTGACGATTGTTTATTATCGATGGAGAATTTATTACGGATAGGTGAAAATGGAGGTAGGACTTTTTGTAATTTTATGATTTATTTGATGTTGTTTTTGTTGTTTACAGGAAATTTAGAGACAAGTAGGGGGACCTAAAGGGATTGACCTAGTGCCTTGAGGGTTGATCATAGAGTAGTCTTGCCTACATGATGAAAATAGAGACATCGTAGTTCGACTGTATGGAGTGACACTATTTTCTGGAGGTTTCTATTTTTTTATGAATGTTTTTGGATTTTCATAAGATATTTGAATGTTTTATTTTGTTTTGGGGGACAAATCTAGGGCCTTAGGGGCTCATCAGTGATGGAATTTCCTATGTTATACATGTAGAGGCTCGTAGTTCACTTGTTTGATAGGAGTATGTTTTTGACCTTTTCTAATTTTTTCGAATGTTTTTGAATTTTTTGACTAAGTTTAAAGAGTACGATGGACACCTAAGGGGACTGAACTAGGGCCTTGGGGGCTGATCAAAGATTATCATTTCCTACATTATACATGTAGATACCACGTAGTTCGACCAGTGTTGATTTAAAGCATAAATTGTTTTGGGGATTTTGATGTTTTTGATTTTGTTTGTTTTCTAGATTTTTTTATTTTGATAGTTTTTCGACTATGATGGGATGTACAAGGATCCAATTCCGCTACCAATTTTAGGAATTTGCAACTAGTTCGAGACAAGAGTACGTTCATTAGGGGAGACGAATTTTGATGGTGCAACAAGGTTCAACACTTGATCACTTATCAATCCATGGTTGGATACATGTTTTATTATGGGCCAGATGGAGTGGATGCCTTAGATAGTGCTAATAGATAAAGGTGCAGGTCTTATTCAAACATAGCGCTTGTTTGCCAGGTTTTCACTATGTTACTAGTCCTAGAAGCGCCATAAGGTAGTTTTTCACTTAAAGGGCATTTTTATTTATCTTTATTGTTTTTTTTGCTTTTTGATTTTTTTGCTTTTTATCTTTTTTGTTGATTATATTTTGATGTGCTCAAGTATAAAATCTTTTGAGATGGTTGTTATTTAGAGGTTCGACTAAAGTTTCTCCTTTAGGAGTAGCCAACTGATATGCCCTCGAGCCATAGTTTACTGTTATGATGAAAGAACCTAACCAATTTGGTTCAAACTTCCCCTTCCCATCCTAATTTAGTTGGATCTTCTAATTCTCTTTCAGCACTAGGTCACCAACTTGAAAGTTTGTGTTCTTAATATTTTTGTTGTAGCTTTGCTTGAGCCAATTTTGATAAACCTAAAGATGGTTTAACATGCTCAAATTCCTTTCATCTAGGAGTTCCGACTCATTCAATCTGGACACTCGATATTCTCCATTGTTGACCATACCTTTCAAGGATATTCACACTTCAATAGGTAAGGTCACTTTAGATATGAAGACCAAGGAAAAATGTTTGGCACCCATAGGTGTGTGAATACTGGTTCGATAAGCCCATAAGGTTGAATTTAGTTGCAAATGCCAATCATGGCCAATGTCATTAACAGTCTTTTTCAATATTTTCAAAATGGTTTTATTGGACGCTTCAGCCTAACCATTTCCTTGAGGATAGTAGGGCATTGAGAACCGGTGTTGGATAGAAAAATTTGAACAAAGCTCGCACACATCTTAGTTTTTGAATGGGGTTCTGTTGTTCATTATGATAGTTTGGGGAATTCCATATCGATAGATTAGATAATTCAAGACAATCTTCGATATTTGTTTCCCTGTGATGTACGTTAATGGAATTGCTTCTATACACTTTGTGAAGTATTTAGTTGCAATGATAATAAACTTGTGCACATTAGATGAAGCGGGAGAGATCTTCCCTATTAAGTCTAGTCCCCAATGCGAGGAAGGCCATGGTGTTGTTATAGGTCTTAGTTCTTGTGTCGATGCGTGAACAAGATCACTATGCTATTGACATTGGTGACATCTCCTTGAGAAATGAATGCATTCTTATTCCATTCAAGGCCAATAATACTTTTCTCTCAGTAATTTATGTACTAGATTAGGTCCACTAGAGTGAGACCTACAAATACCTTCGTGCACTTCTTGTAAATCGATTTGCGCTTCTTCCACGTTGAGACATCAAAGTAATGTTTTTTCTATACTTCATTTGTATAGGGTATCTCCTAAGATGGTGAATCAGGAAGTTCCACAGACAAAGGTTTTCTTTTGGTTTATCATTAAATCAGGGTGTATGATACCATGTTGGATATAGTCAAACATATCTTGGCATCATGGTGAGTTAGGACCAACAACATCACAAACAAGTTTTGATTTTGGGACATTGAATGTCGATATAATTAGTTGCTCCATGAGGAATTCATATTTGGGAATATTTTGTGGAATGTCGAGGAGTGAACCTATTGTTGCAATACCGTTAG
The DNA here is from genome assembly GCA_007258455.2 of Sequoia sempervirens. NCBI lineage: Eukaryota > Viridiplantae > Streptophyta > Pinopsida > Cupressales > Cupressaceae > Sequoia > Sequoia sempervirens. The sequence continues at coordinate 287,879,389 of VDFB02270651.1, read as the reverse complement.
CTACTCTGTTATTGATCATAGGAACCTGTTCAAAGGTGATGATGAAAAAGTATTGTTTGAAACTGTCCACCATTCTTTTTTATGGCATAAGCTTGCCATTCTTTGTTTTATATTCATCATTTACCTATCTTATTACCAGTTGAGAGTCTCTATAGACTTGTAGCTCTTTTATCCTCCATTCTACGACCATCTTCAGTCCTATGATTAGTGCTTCATATTTAAAGATGTTATTGGTACATGGAAAGGAAATCTTGTAAGCCTTAGGTATATTATCTCCTTGTGGTGTGAGAAATAAGATACAAACCCTTGAGCCGTGTTGAGTGTGGGACCTGTCAAAGTACAAGGTTCAACGACTTGACTATTCTATTAGCAATATGCTTTCATTTGGGAATTATGTTATTAAAGGCTAATGATCCTCCATTGGTGCATCTATTAATTGATATACTATGATTTGTCCCTTTTTATAGCTTTTTTTGTCAATGTACTCTATGTCAAACTCGCTAAATATCATTATCCACTTAGTGATCCTCCCTGTTAGAGTTGTGTTTTCCAATAGATACTTTAAGGGATCCACCTTTGATATCAATTTTACTTATTTGTTTAATATGTAGTGTCTCAATTTTTGTGCCACAAAGATGATAGATAGACACACTCTTTCTATGGGTGAATAGTTCAATTCATAACCCACCAGTGTTCGACTGATATAGCACATTGCTCTTTCCTTGTTATTGTCATCTAGTTGCACTAACAAAGCTCCTAGAGCTGCTGGTGTTGTAGATACATATAGGATTATTGGCTTATCTTGGATTGGTGGCATTAATACTGGAGGAGTGAGTAAATAATCCTTGACTTGTTGGAAAGCTTGATCATATATGCCATCCCACTTGAACATTATATCCTTGTGTAGTAAATGGGTGAATAGATGACACTTGTTTGCCAATTGTGCGATGAACCATCTGATGGACTGTAGTTTACCTTGTAGACTTCTCAGTTGCTTCAATGTTTTCAAAGGAGGCATTTCTAATATAGCTTTGACTTTGGTGGGATCCACCTTGATGCCTCTTCTAGAAACAATGTATCCTAATAGTTTTCTAGATGTTACTTTGAATATGCACTTCTTTGGATTGAGCCTTAAGTTGTATTTGATTATATCCAAAGAACTCATCCATTAGTGACCACATTTCATGCCTCACAGTTAGGTTTACAATCATGTCGATACTAGGTAGAGGGAAGTAATCCTTCAAGCATGCCTTATTGAGATCCTTGAAGTCGGTGCAGATTCTTATGCCCCTAATGGGCTTTGATACTGGTACAATATTAGTTACCCACTCAGGGTAGTCAATGGGTCTAATGAAGCCTACATCTAGGAGTTTCTAAAGTTCTACTTTAACCAAGAATGCTATTTGTGGATGCCTTTTTCATAACTTTTGTTTGACTGGTTTAGCTCCACGAAACATTGTTAAGTGATGTAATACCAAGGTGGGATCCAGCCCTGGCATGTCTGCATATGTCCATGCAAAGTTGATTTTATGCTCATTGATAAATGCTTAGAAGTTACCTTTTCCTCAAGATCCAGTGATGTTGCATGATATGTGATTTTTGGTGTTTCTATTGTGCCAACATTGATAGGTTTGGAGACTTCAACTAGGAGTGTTGATTTCTATTGATATTCTATGGTGGGGAGATTGAAACCCCCATATTCGGGTGCCTCAAAGAGGTTTTCACCTTTAGATGCTTCCTTTGTTTTTTTCTTTTCTTGATCTGATAAAAGCCACATTATGGTTTTCTTTAGGGGACCTCTTTTTGATTTTTAAATTTTGTAGTTTATTTTTGTGACTGGAAGGTACAATATCCCCTCAAAAATATGCTCCTTGATCTAGTTCCATTACAAAACTTGCTCTATGATCTCCTTGCAGTATATCGGTTCGAAGTCCCATGAACTCCGCAATAGCCTCATCATTTTGGAATGTGTCCAAAACATGTGTATGATGTTGTTGTCCTATCAACTATGGATAATGCAAGGATATTTTGTCATTAGTATTAGCAAAGCTTATGGAGGTTTTTGCTAGGGTATTTTTTCCAAAATTTTCATAAGGTATCTAGGTTAGGGTTGATGCAAGAAGTTGGGTCCACAAAAAGCTCAAAAGTGGAAGTGTTTTGATGTTTTTTCATAATTTTTCACACTTGGACTAAAAATTTGAGGTACTTACACAATAAATCTTAAAAAAAAGTCAATAATATTAAATTTATCATTTGAATCTAGTTTCCAAATATAAATTTATTCAAATACCCAGATGATAGAAATTGAATTTTGATAGGGATGTATAAAAACCACTTAAAAACTCTTTTTTTTACCATACCATGCATGTGTACGAACACCACTTTTGACCCAAATAAAAGTATTTTGCTAATTCATTTTGAGGAAAGATAGTTAACAATTCATTTTGAGGAAAGATAGTTAACAACATGAAGATTGATGAGGATATTTTTGTAATTTTTTTTCTGAAATTTTTTTTTATTGAGTTTTTATTGACCTTAATTGTTGTTTTTAAAAATCAACGTGTACAGACAACATATTTGGACCTAAACTAAATATTTTTTGAATCATTTTTTTCACTGTGTAGAGAATTGTCTAAATATTGATGTCATATAATTTAAAAAAAAATAAAATTAACCAAAAAAAGTTATTAAAAAACAAAAAAGTATGATATTTCAAGTTTATGGATTAGTTTGCTTAGAAATTAATTAAAAAATAACAAATATAATCCAATCTTAAGAAAAATTATATATTTGGAAACTAGACATCATTTTTTCTAATGGGTTTTAATTTCATAGGTTGATTCAGAAAAAAAGTCCATCAGCCATATTGCCAAAGTTGGACATTTCTCTTGAACTTGCCTTAGTTTTTTAGTTGTAGGTCAACGGCTAAGGGTCGGGTTGCCAAGCCTAAAACCGAGGTAGCATGTGGGTTGGGGATTCAAAATTTTAAAAATACATACACGTTCCTTATTTGTTTGATTACTTAAAAAATTAAAAACATTTTAGAAACGTGTATGCATTTTAAAATGTGTACGCGTTTTGCGTTACAAAACGTGTACACGTTTCTAAAAGGTATTTAATTTTTTAAATAAATGAATCGTACGTGTTATAAAATGCGTACATGTACATGCTATATAATGCATACATGTTATAACACGTACGCATTTTTTAGTGTGTACTCGAAGCATAACGCATATGCAATTTTTAGGCTCGGGTACCCAAAGAATAACGTGTACATGTTTCCTACGAGATTTTTTTTGGCCAAAACTTCCCCTCTTCGTAGAACCAACTTCTTGATTTTACCCATTATACTCACTAGAGTCACAAGAATCCCATTCGTATTCATTGGAATCCATTTCAATATGGTCAGATCGTCAAAAATAGGTTCGGTTGTGGGTTCAACAATGATAGTATTTACATTGACGTTTTCAAACATGTTTTGTATATATAGGTAGTCATCTAGATGTTCACAATTATCCGATGTCTCATCAGTGGTAGAAATAGCTCCTTCCTCATAAGAGGTACTTCCAGTACTTGGGGTAATCACGTTAGATGAACCATAACCTAGTCCAAGATTCTTCGGGCATTTTTCCACGATAATCAGTTCTCTCTTACCTTGTCCATGTAAACCAAGGCCACCTTGTCCAGTGAGCCCCATGATTTTTTCTATTTGATATCCTTTGTTGCTCTGATCAATAGGAAGGTGAGGTAGTGGTGTTTCCCATCTTTCTTCTTTGTAGATCCAGGAAGATAGGTCTTCTTCACATACTTCCTCATCTTGCATGTCTCCCCACTTGGTAAAAATGGTGGGTTTGATGATCATCATTACAACTTGAACACGTGTGATATCTTTCGGTTCCCCATAAGTCTTAGGTGTTGGAGGTAGCATTCCAATGCAAAAGGATTGGTTGAAATGATACTTAGTATGTAGATTTCTGGAAAAAATTGTGTGCAAATTTTTACATCAACATTTCAGATCATACTCCATGATCCATCATCAAGATGATAAGCAGATAGAGAGAGAAATGAAAAAGAGCAAGCAGACTTGGATATAAAGGGAGAGGGGGGAGTTTGGGAAGGTTCAAAGGCACATTGCCCAAAAATGATGGATAAAGATAAAGTAAAGAGGAAAAGACTTAAATTAGCAAATAAAATAAATGAATGAAAAAGACCAAGAAAGTTATAAATTTGTATGTTAATTTAAGAAGGAGAAAAAGAATTGAGAAAGCAAAAGGGGACAAACAAAAGGAAGGGCTAAAATACTAAAAACGAAATTAAGCAAAAGGAACCTAATAAGACAAATAATAAATATAGTAAAGAACAAATAGAAAAAGAAAAAAAGAAAAGCAATAAAATAACACACACAATTAATATAAAACAATTATACAAGCAAAGAATTAAACAAACAAAAAATGAGTAAACAAGAGAAGAAACGATACTTCCCCCAGCCTTTATCAAGTACTTGGATTTTTAGATCATATTTTTGGGGTTCAGTTGATGGAGTTTCAGTAGAGGATGAAGATAGTAATGATGGGTCCACATACGAGAAAGAGTGGAAGGATATATCATTGTTGGGTACTTGTAGAATTTTCTTGTACTCCTCCAATTTAGCACAGTAATGAAAGGGTTCGGGGTCGACATATATCGTAACTTCCTCATCATTATAAGAAAATTTTAGGCATTGATGAAATGTGGAAGGAACTTCTTGTAAGGCTTGTATCCATGGTCATCCCAATAGAAGGTTGTATGGTAGCTTGAGATCTAGCACTTAACATGTTTTTGCTATGGTTGGTCCAATTTGAATTGCTAGTCTGATGGTTCCTTCTGAGTTCCGTTCCATGTCATCATAAGCTCTGATGGTGATGCTCCTGGTTTTATCTATGACATCATTAGAATACCCCAGTTGTTTCACTAAGTTTAAGGTACAGATGTTTAGGCTTGCACTGTTGTCCAATTTATGTTGAGGTCACTAGGAACCAAAGTTTTGACAAGAGTTTTTTCCAAGATTTCTTTATGAGCTGGTGACAACTTCAACAACTCAGGGATGGAAATTATGGCCAAAGTTTTCTTAAGTAGGTCCACAATGCTATATTAATTAGATGGCTTACTTGTGGCTTTTACTATGGGTAGGGCTCCTTGGATTGTAACTCTTTCTCTTCAGGTAGTTACGTTGCACTCAAGATTTCCACTTAGTATGTTTAAAACTATGATGGTATTGTCATCATGAGAGATATTTCCTATGAGCTCATCATAGGTGAAGTTGGCCTTACGATAATCTTATTCTTTTCCTTTTTTGTTTCCCCTAGAATGGTCAGGGATTGGATCCTTGTAAATCTTTAGGTCTTTATTTCTAGGTCGATGTTCTATGTTGACCTCTCCCTTTTCGATTGAATCTTGTACAATGTTCTTTGGCCTCATGCAATTGTTAGTGGTATGCCCCTTGATTTTATGGAATTCACGTTGACCATTTTTATTATACCAAGGGGGTTTAAAGTTAGGTACTTCATAGTTTGTTGTCATTAATCTTGATGAGGTTCTTTTGGACTATTTTTTGCATAATCACCTCAAGGGGTTCACCCAATGGAGTAAATTTTCTTCATGGTTGGTCATATTCTCTTGGTGGTCTCCTTTCATTATCCTATCCTTGATTGTGTTGTTGGTTGTTTGGTTGATTGTTCTAAGGATAACTGATTTGGTTGTTCAGTTGATAGTTGGGTTGGTTGTTCTATGGGTTATTTGAAGCATAGCCTTGTTGTGTTGTTTGAACATGATTTTGTGGAACATTAGGAGTCTGCACATTGCGTACAACCTTAGTGTCAACTACTCCATCATTGGTTAAATTTTTATTTTTATCCCATATCTTGGGTTTGTCATTTGAAGTAGAAGGTTGATCTTTAGGGTTGTAAAGTTTGATTACTCCCCTTGCAACGAGGGCTCTTTCGATAAGTATACCTTTTTCAATAGTTTCTTCAAAATTGCTTGGGCATAACACAGTGAGTTGGTAATTGATACTTGCATACATACTTTGGAGATACAAATATGTACAAGTTGTTTCTCTAGAATGGGCCACTTACATTTTCCCGTTTTTTGTCTCCATATTTGTGTTGGTGTAGGTTTTTATTTTCCTAGTGGGTTAATTTATTTTCCCTTAGTCCTAGGTTTTTCCTACACTTAATTAAGCTTGCTTACGGTAATAAAGTGAGTATTATTTAACAACTAGGAGATAAGTGATGAGGTGTTCCCTTCCTTAAAGGGTGGAACCACTTTCCACTTTTGGTGGCATCCTCCACTTTTGGTGGTCCATCTCCACTTTTTGTGGTTGATTCCTATTGGTTGGATTTGCCACCTACCTCCTCTCCTAAGTTCTATATAAACTCATGACCTAGCTTGTATTTTCATCCATTCATGCATATTTGCATTATATCTTTTTAGCTTGAAAGCTCTTAATGAAAATTTTCCATATTGGCATTACATAATCTCTTGAAGTTCTAGTGTGCATTCTTTATGCTTTTCCAGTTTGTGTAGCTTTGATTTTCTCTTATAAAGTTCCTCGGTTATTCAATCTATTTCAGATTTCTAACATGGTATCAAAGCTTTTGTTTTGAGAAATCTAAGCACTTAGATTCATGATTGAGAGATTGATTTTCTTGTAAAATATCTTGTAAATTCTTGTATGCTCTTGTCTTGCATTCTTGAATGATCTGGAGAATCAGAAAGGGTTTGCAAAGATTTAATAACCTCTTCATATTGTATATGTGTTTTGAGAGATCCAGGTGATTGAATCATTTTTGGTTATACTAGTAGCAATTTTTACTGTTCAAACGTGTCTAGAAGGCTTGAGAAAGTCAGATTTGGCTTTTGTTTCATCCAAATTGGAGATCATTTGACATAGTTGCAGGTGGGAGTTTGAAGCTCAAATCTGTGAACAACTTTTTATTGGAGCATTTCCAGGCCAAATGGACATTTCCATTATGTTTAGAAGGCCCAAAAACACCTATTCACATATAAAATTTGTCTATTTTAGATAAATTTGATTTTTGGAAAATTTTTCTTTTGCCAAGGGGTCGTCACTATAGGCAAAATTCAACCCGTTTCTTAAAAAAATCATAACTTTTCACCATAGTGTCTATTTTCTACAAACGAGATATTGTCGAAAAGTTAGAGATGAACACTTTCTATCCACAGAGGTATTGAGAATATTTTTTTCCATCTTGTACTAGATATTTCAGGTTGAAGTTGTCTTGTGCTAATTTCTTCAACATGCCTTAACTTTCACCCTAGTGCTTCAATTTTCACAAATGAATAGGCGTTGGAAAGGTCTTGAAGAGAACTACATAAACATAAGGCTAATCTTTCCATAGTTTTTCTTAGGTTCATTTTGTATCAGAATTTGTAATTTTGGTTATTTTGAGCCTATTGACCATTGTATCTTGGAAAAGGCTTTGTAAACACACTAAATTATAAAGTTCCAACCTTATAATATTTGGGGGGGGTGATCTTTGATACTAGTAAAAAGGGTGGGGGTGTTCTTAGCGTTCTTGTGTTCACTTTCTTTCCACATTTTCTTTTACATTTCTTCTTCAGGGCATCAATAACAGTTCCCATTCTAACTGCATAAAACTATTTTGAGTGGAAAAAACAAATGAAAATTCACGTAAGAAGACTTGGTTTGCATAGAGTAGTAATGGGACTGGAAACTGAACCAACTAAAGATTTTTTTTTTTGAGTGGTTTAACAAATGTGATAGAGCATATGGAGAATTGTGTGTGTCTGTATCTCCTAATTTACTCTTTCATGTTGATTCTTTGAATACTCCAAATGAAATATGGAAAAAGCTAGAATATCTTTTTGGTGCAAAAGATTCTACGAGGGGTCATATGTTGGAGAATGAACTAATCAGTTTAAATCTAGACAACTTCAACACAATTCAAGATTTCTTCACCAAAATGAAACCACTACGGCTACAACTACAACAATGTGGAATTGATAAGAAAGATGAACAATTGATTCTAAGTATTATCTCAAAGCTAAGTTTTGAATATTTAGTATTTGTTTCTACCTTCTATGCTACTAAGGATCCATTTGGATCTCAATTCAAGATGCCATCTTTGGATGATTTTTCTACTTCTCTTACATGGGAGCAAGATAAGCTAATTCAGATGAGCACTCTTAAGTCTTCTAAGTATCATGCTTTGGCTCCCAACCTTGGCACAAATGAACAAAGAGGACAAAGTAGTAATAAGGATAAGAAACAAAAGAATAGCAAAGAGAAGAAGAATAAAAAATTGGCTTCTCTAAAAGAAAGTAATGAGACCTCATCTTCAAAAGGTGATAAGCTTAATTAAGAGAGAGTCAAAAGTGCCTATTATAAGAAACCCAATCATGATGAACATAAGTGTTTGAAGAAACAAGTGGATCATTGGACACACATTCTTGAGAAGAATAATCTCAGTGTTCCTAATTACATCAAACAGAGTTCAAAAGAGGGTTCTCACAAGGCTAAAGAGAACAACAAAGGGAAAGGAAATGCAAGGCCCTTGTAGTAGTTGCTTCTACACCATCCATATGGGTTCTTGATTTAGGTGCTTCACACCACATGGCTTCAACTGAGGATTAACTTGAATCTATAGAACCATGTTCTATGCCTTCCATTTTGATGGGTGATGACACTCCACTTGAGGTGTGTGGGAGAGGATCTATTGATATGGGGGATGACACATTCTAAGATGTTCTTTGTGTGCCCTCATTATCAACTAATTTCCTATCTATTTATCAAATCATTGACACAGGTACAAGAAAGAGAGTTGAGTTTACTCCTGATTCAGTGGTGATTCATGAGATGTAGAATGATTCTACAGTTGTAGTTGGGAGAGTAGATCATTAATCTTGGCTTTATTTGTTCTCTCACTTTGTTCCTGATCCTCCTTCGACTGTTCTACTCACTCATTCAGATGATATGAGTAACTTGTGACATTAGTGGTTTGGTCACTTGAACTACAACTACTTGCAGCAACTCAACAAATATGACATGGTTACAGGATTACCTACAGTTCAATTTTCTAAAGGTGTTTGTCATGGTTGCATTCTTGGCAAGCATCCTGAAGAGAAGTTTTACAAAGTCAAAGCTTGAAGAGCCTCACATCTTTTGGAATTGGTACATAGTGATTTGGCTGGGCCATTTCTACAACCATCTTTTAGTAGAGCCTGATATATTTTTACATTCATTGATGATTTCTCAAGGTACACCATTCTGTACTTTCTCAAACAGAAGTCTAGAGTCTTCAATTCATTCTTAGAGTATAAGGATTTTGTAGAGAAACAAAATGGAAAATCTATCAAAGTTTTTTTTACAGATAGAAGAGGGGAATATGTCAACCACAAGTTTGTGAAGTATTATGCTTCAAAGGGCATTGATTTGCAACATACAATCCCCTACAGTCCTCAATAGAATGGAGTTGTAGAACAGAAGAATCGGTGCTTGAAAGAGATGGCTAATTGTTTGGCATGGTTGTAGAAGCCATTAACTATGCATATTATATCTAGAAACACGTTCCCCATAAAATTGTGAAGGGGGTAACTCCTTTTCAAGCTTGGAACGGTTGAAAACCGTCATTTAAGCACTTTCGAGTGTTTGGCTCTAATGCATGGGCTCACATTCCAACAAAGAAATGCAAGGCTATGGATCTGCAGAGCAAGTCTTGCATATTTGTCGGTCACCTAGATGATGTCAAAGGCTACAAGTTTCTTCATACTACCACACATGAGTTTTTCATTGAGAGGAGTTTTCATTTTGAGGAGAGTACTTCTAGTCCTTCTCTTGACACTTCTACCACCATCAGCTTGGAGTCCTTATATCATGATAATAGTTCTTTAGAGGTTCATAATACTTTAGATCATGATGAGGAGTCTTCTTCCTCCACTTCAGATGATGATAGTGATCATGAGGATTCACATAGTTCATCTTCAAAGGATGATGATTCTCCTCCTTCTCCATCCATAGGGCCTCTTTGGGCTCGTCAGACTTTGCAGTCAGCGAGTAGTTGGGTAGGGGATCGATTAGATCATAGGAGAATAAGATCATAGTTTTAGGATGCTCCAAATTCCTTCCTTGCTTCAACTTCTTATCCATAGAATTTACAGGAAGCTTCTAGTGTCCCTGAGTGGGATGTGGCCATGTAGGAAGAGTTCAGTTCCTTGGAGAGGAACCACACCTGGGATCTTGTCCCACTTCCTAAGGGAAGAAAACTTGTTCAATGCAAGTGGATCTATCAAAAAAAATATGTAGCAGATGGTTCAATTGACAAGCATAAGGCTCACTTGGTTGCCAAAGGATTCTCCCAAGTTCAAGGGATTGACTACTCTGAGACTTTTGCACTAGTCTCCAAAATGAATTCCACCCAATTTGTTCTTGCCATAGCTGCAACACATAGATGGGATGTTCATTAGATGGATGTGAAAAGTGCTTTTCTTCACAGTGATCTTCAGGAGGAGATATACATGGAGCAGCCATAGGGGTTTGTTTAGGATTCTTCACTTGTGTTTCATCTTCAAAAATCTCTCAATGGCCTCAAACATGCCTATGGGGCTTGGTACGCCAAGATGGACTCCTTCCTTCTAACAACGGGTTCACTCAATGCCATTATGATCCTAATGTATACATATTGCAGTAGGATGATACTCACACCTTCTTAGTTCTCTACGTTGATGACTTGTTGATCACAGGGAGTCACTCATCAACCATTCGGGCAATGAAAACTACCCTTCATGATCAGTTTTTGATGTCAGACTTGGGTTTATTGCACTACTTCTTGGGGATTGAGATTACTTAGTCTTCCTCAGGTATCACTCTTGCACAATCTAAGTATGCACTTGACATGCTCTAGAGGTTTCACATGGCTGATTGTAAGCCTGCACTAACTCCATTTTTGTTAGGGGTCAAACTTGAGGCTAAGTGCTCTTCACCCTTGGTTGATGGCACTTTATATCGATAGCTTGTTGGTAGTCTCATCTATTTGAATCATACGAGGCCCAACATTTCATATGCAGTAGGCATGGTCTCTCAATTCATGCAAGAGCCACATGAGTTGCACTAGAAAGCAACTAAGTGGATTCTTCACTACATCAAAGGGTACTCACAATTATGGGATTCATTATGCAACGGGCATGGATTTTGACTTGGTGGGACACATAGATTTAGATTGGGTAGGTGATTCTCAGGATCGCAAGTCTACTTTAGGATATTGCTTCTCCCTTGGTTCTGGTCCAATTTGTTGGTCAAGCAAGAAGTAGTCTATTATTGCTCTTTCATCTATAGAGGTTGAGTATTGAGGAACATTTAATGTTGCTACCGAGGCCATTCGACTTTAGAGCATTCTCACTGAGTTTGGCATTCCCTTTTGAAAGCCCACAGTCATCCATTGTGACAACCAAAGTGCGATTCAGATCTCTCACAATCCGATCCATCATCAGCAGACCAAGCACATTGAGATCCATATGCACTACATTCATGAGTTGATTCACAGTGAGATCATCGATCTCAAGTACTATTCGACATTAGATCAAACTACAAACATCTTCACCAAACCCTTCACTAAGAGCAAGTTCCTTCATTTGCAGGCTTTACTTGGGGTGTGATTGGTGTCATCTATGGGGGGATGCTTAGTCCTTTTCTTCTTTTCATCTCTCTTTTGGGGAGGAGTTTTGTCCCACTGGGTTTTCTCCTTTTCCTTGGTTGTGAGAGATTTCTCTACATTGCATTTGTACATGGGTACCTAACCTGGCCTCATTTTCTAGGGCCCATCATATTTTACATCATCCTAAGTTGTGCTTAAGGGGGGGGTGTTGGTGTAGGTTTTTATTTTCCTAGTGGGTTAATTTATTTTCCCTTAGTCCTAGGTTTTTCCTACACTTAATTAAGCTTGCTTAGGATAATAAAGTGAGTTTATTATTTAATAAATAGGAGATAAGTGATGAGGTGTTCCCTTCCTTAAAGGTTGGAACCACTTTCCACTTTTGGTGGCATCCTCCACTTTTGGTGGTTCATATCCACTTTTTGTGGTTGATTCCTATTGGTTGGATTTTCCACCTACCCCCTCTCCTAAGTTCTATATAAACTCACTACCTACCTTGTATTTTCATCCATTCATGCATATTTGCTTGTATCTTTTCATCTTGGAAACTCTTAATGCAATTTTATCTTATTGACATTGCATAATCTCTCAGAGTTTTGGTGTGCATTCTTTATGCTTTTCCAATTTATGTAGCTTTGATTTTCTCTTATAAAGTTCTTGGGCTATTCAATCTATTTTAGATTTCTATCACTTTGTAGGTACAAGCCAAATGATTCACCTTGATTTTGTTTGATTTTATAGAGATTGGTTATTGTTATGTCCTATTCTATGTTATATAAGAAATGGTTGACAAACGTATCTGACAACTCATCAAATGTTCTAATACCTGGTGGTAAACAAGAAAACCAGTCTATAGTGGGCCCACTGAGACTTCGTGGAAAAAGTATCATCGAGTAGGTATCATTTCGTTGTAGTTCCATGCTAGATACTAAAAATTCACGTACATTCTATGGATCTTTCCCCCTATACTTGTCAAATTTTGGTAATTTAAAGCCTTTGGGGAAAGGTACCATGGATAAATTTTGATCAAATGGATATGGACAAAAGTATTGTAGAGCATAGCTCTTCCTAGGCTTTCCAATTTGTATATCCAATATCCTTTGATTGAGTGTTTATTGTTGCACATTTATGTCATTGTTTTGTGTACTTGCTTGAGGATTTTGGGAATTACAGATTTGTTGTCCCATGACGCTTGTTTGGTCATAAACTGGATATTGTGTAGTCATGGGACCTTGAGGACCATGTTGTGTATAAGGTATGTTGGGTCCTTGTGCATAAGGTAGGTTGGGTCCTTGTTGTGTACCTTGATATTGACTTTGAGGTGTTCCTTGGTATTGACTTCATGGTCCTCCTTGTTGTTGAGGATTTTGATTTTGGGTTTATAGTTGAACGTGTTGTTGAGTTTGGGGTATACCTTGGTAGTTTGTTTGTGGTATCACTTGGTATTGTGAATGTTGTTGAAGGGTACCTTGGTATTGCATTGGTGGTACACTTTGTTCTTGTAAATGTTGTGTTGTTGTGAATGTTGTTGAAGGGTACCTTGGTATTGCATTGGTGGTACACCTTATTGTTGTAAATTTTGTGGAAGGTTACCTTGGTATAGCATTGATGGTACACCTTGTTGTTGTGAATGTTGTGGAAGGGAACTTGGTAGTTTGTCGATGGTACACCTTGTTGTGGTTGACTTTGTTGAAGGTTAACTTGATAGTTAGTTGATGGTACACCTTGTTGATTGTGTTGAAGGGTACCTTGGTAGCTTGTTGATGGGGATTTTGTTGAAGGGTACCTTGGTAGTTAGTTGATGGTAAACCTAATTGTCGATGAATTTGTTGAAGGGTACCTTGATAGTTCATTTGTGGCACACCTTGTTGTGGTTGATTTTGTTGAAGGGTACCTTGATAGTTCGTTTGTGGTACACCTTGTTGATGAGGATTTTGTTGAAGGGTACCTTCATAGTTTGTTTATGGTACACCTTGTTGATGAGGATTTTGTTGAAGGGTACTTTGATAGTTCGTTTGTGGTACACCAAGGTTGGGGATTTTGAGATAATTTTCCTTGTTGATATTGTAAGTTGTTGGAAGGGTCAATTTATGATGTGTGTTGTGGCATGTATTTCCCTTGTGATGGGTTTCTACCTTGTTGGTCTATTGGAAGGTTTCCCATGTTTTGCATAGTGTTATGTTGTGGCATGTTTTGGAGTGCATTTCCTTGATACTGTTGTGCCACAAATGCTTGTTCAATTTGGGATGGTGGTCTAAACAATGGGTTATCCATGGGTTGTGTTTGATCATTGTTTTATGAAAACAATGGTGGTATGTCTAGATTCGTGGTTGGTTTTGGAATTTGTTTAACCAACATTTGATCTCCTAGTGGAATAGGATTTGGATCTTTTAGGATGTCCACGTTGAAGTCAATGGGTAGTTATGCACCACTTTGTGATAATGTGAGGAAATATGAGTTTGCATTCTTCCCAAGCATCTTGTCTATAAGCTTTTGTATCTTGGTATCTTGGGAATATTCTAATAGTTTATCATCAATATCATATTCTTCTATGATCACATCATTGAGATTTGAAAGTTAATTTTGACTATCCATCATATTTTTGTGTCTAAGGAGTACTTCCTCATCGCTTGGTGGTTGGTTTGGTGTTGCCTTAAATGTGAGTTCTCTTTGAGGAGTTGTAAGGTCACTTGGTTTGTAACCCCATTATTGGTTGTACTCATTGGTGGTGTTTTTCATAGGTGCACTTGAACTACCTTTGTTGGCTTCCATTTGTTTCTTATGTTGAGATGCCATGGTTTTCATAAACAAGTTCCAAGATCTTGGCAATTTTAGTGATCACTATGGAATGAAATGGTGTTTTGCTTTTGGGATTTTATGTTTTAAAGATGATGTAAAAGAAAATTTTTGGACAAAAGGTGTTGATGTGTGCAATGGATTTCAATGCTCAAGACTTTAAAGTATGAGTGATGTTTGGTAGATGTTTTGGAGATGATGCTAATTTTGTGACTCAAAGTATACAAAATTTAGACTGATTTTTTACTCTATTTTTCTAGAGGATCTGTTGAAGATCTACTTGAACTAGCCTTGAGGTTGCAAGCAAATGTTAATATCTTAGAAATTGAGAGCAAAGGAATAATCCAAGTTGTGTTTGATTTGAATCCTAAAAAATAGGTTGATGTGTTTGATTTTGCAAATGGATATGGAAATATGCAGATATGAGGTGTTTGCAATTCTGATTGTTTTGTTTCCAAAAGATGAAAAATTTAACTAATTTTTGGAATAATGTTTGTTTTGCACCAGAAAATAGGACAATAGTGATAATATTTTAGGTCAATAATGTTTGGTATTTCTAACAACAACAACCAAGTTTAGCAAAAGTGACTCTATTTTGACAGTGCCTATCAAAAACCAAAGACAACAAATAGCGACAATTCTAAGCAATAACGAGCAATATTTGGGTCAACAACGGTAATGTTTAGATCAATAGTGGCAAAGTTTGCAATAGTGACTCTGTGTGGGTCAAAAGTGCTTTTGTTTTTCAAAAGCGACCTTTTTTCAGTGACTATCATAAAAAGAGACAAAAAAAGTGACTGTTTTGAGCAATAGCAAATAATTTTTAGGTCAATAGCAATAGAAACATTTGCAATAGTGACTCTACTCAATTTGTTTCTAGTTTTTGTTTAACAATATTTTGGAAAAGTTTATAATTTTGAGATGTTTGGTGAATCTGATTGTTTTGAGAATGATTTGTCTAAGTCATGGAAAGTGATAAAACACATCAATCAAAGTACGCAAAATTGACTGCAATATTTTGATGATAGGGAGCAAAAATCAGCTCATGTTTAAATTGGTAATAACATCAAACCATATCAAGCAATATTATCCCTAAGGTCAAATTGGCCAATGACGACACTTTAGGCCTACAACTTGGAAGCTCCTTAAAAAAAAGGTAGGGAAACTCTTCTGAGTGTATACACTTAAGCCTTTCGAGAATGGATAGATAGGGACCTCCAGGAATCGAAGGATGACCCAATCACCCTATCCTCGAAAAGTTATCAATAGCAAGCTACAAGTAACCTATACAAGCTGAAGGGAATTCATATGGTGAGTAAAGGTCTTCAGAGTACGATGCACATCTCTTGCACTAAACCATGTCGCCAAGTAGAATATCTTAATCAAAGGGTGGCTTTCTAATTTAGAGTTCTTAGTCATTGCTCAGTGGACACAACGCCTGGCTATTGTCCAACAAGCCACTAAAGGCTTTAACCACTCCTACTAGGGGCTCTATATACATGAAGGTACCTCCCCATTCTAAATGGAATTTTTGACGTAGTAATCACCTATTAGATCTTGGTGTTTAGCCTTGATCGATTTATATAGCGGTCTGAGGGAAATACCACTTTGAGTCACCTTGAGTTCTCTAGTGTGGGATTATCTCAAGGCAGGGCCATTCTAAAGGTGATGCTGAAAAATAAAAAAATGTGAAACCCAAAGTGCTTTTCATCACCCAAGATCATCAAAAGACGTGAGGGGAGAGGATACACACTTGGTTTGCCAAGCTTGATGAAAATGGTATACAATTCATCACAGTTTCTTTTTAAGTCCTAAAATTTGAAATGTATGAAGATATCAATTCATTTTTTACGTGCACCTAATTCAAAGCGTTTGATACTTTAGGAAAAATATAGCAATGTGCAAATCAAAATGGATTTGTTCAATTTTAAGCACCAAATTTGAGTGTTTCTAATTGCCTTTTCCGTCTTAATATGGTCAACAAAAAATGAAAATGGGTTTGATTGTCAACAAAATAAAAGGCGTTGGTCAAAATGAAAACATTCAATTTTTAGAAGCACCAAGCTTGAAATGTGAGATTTGCCTTGTTTAGTTTTAATAACACCAAATGAAATGTGTGAGTTGCCTTGTTCAATTTTAACAACACAAAATGAAATGTGACAGTTTTCCTTGTTCAATTCTTAAGCACCAAAGCAAAATATGAATGTTGTGGGTTTAGGTTTTAAGCACCAAAGTGAAATATGAGAATTGTGGGTTCAGTTTTAAAACACCAATTGAAATGTGTCTTAACTAAGAAATATTTTTAAAACTAAAATGGCCTTGGACCATTTTCCAACCCTGCAATCAAACCATTACTTGTTCTCATGAAAATACGTGTCATACTCCTACAGGGCTGCACCAACAAGGTTATAAACTTCCCAAACACACCAAATAGTCAAATGTTAGTGTTAGGTGATCTTGTAAAATCAAAGAAGTTTTGTAAAATTTTGACAAATTCAAAAAATTCATAAAAACAACCCTTTTCACTGCAATAGCGAACAAGTTTAGGTCAATAGTACCCCTGTAAATGTTAGTTCA
Source organism: Sequoia sempervirens (assembly GCA_007258455.2). NCBI lineage: Eukaryota > Viridiplantae > Streptophyta > Pinopsida > Cupressales > Cupressaceae > Sequoia > Sequoia sempervirens. The sequence continues at coordinate 287,862,347 of VDFB02270651.1, read as the reverse complement.
AACAAAAACTTGCAAAAAAAAATGTCAATAGCGATCTAGTTTAGGTCAATAGAGACCTAGTTTAGGTCAATAGTGCCCCTGTTTAGGTTAATAGTGACAAACAAAAAGTAGAAAAAGTGTTCAGGTTTGGAGTGAAAATGTTCTAGTTTTAGCAAAAGTGATTCTTCATAAAGGTGTACACGACCGAAAACTTGCAACACCTTATCAAACTCAAGGAAAATGTTAAAGTTAAGGACTTAGGTCCCACTAGGCATGCCAAGTGTCGTAAGGGGGGAATAAAGCATATGAAAAGCAAGAAATGAATTAAACAAACTTAATTCAAAACAAGATTAGATTCCAACCATACTCATGAAATGAAGTTCTAAAATAACAAAATCAATTAACAATGTAATCCTAAGATAACATAAATTGAATTCAAAACCTTAAAAGCTATACCATCCCATGCTGGAGTTGTGTTTGTATTGACATTTGGATGTCAGATTACTCGATTCAATATGAAGCCTCCATTGTTGTTGTTGCAAAAGCTTCAAAGTGCACTGACAATGGTGATCTAGAAAAAGAGGGTAACAATTCTCAATATGCTCAAGAATCAAGTGCTCAACACTTTACTATTAAATTTCTAGATGATTTGTGAGAGGGTAGAAGAGTGTTTTATAAATTTGACGTTTCAAGATGAACGATCAAGATTTCATAGTAAAAGATCTTGATCAATAGTTCAAAACCGTTGAGAGGAAATAAATTGGAAGAATTAGTGGTTTTAGATTGGAATAATTGGTGGGATTGGGAAAGCCAATTTGATTGGTTACTGGGATTGAAGAAATTGGTGGGATTGGTTGGTGGGATTGAAGAAATCAATGGGATTGGAGAATAGATGAGTTATTTAATCAATTAGAGTGACAAATCAGTGATCGTGATTTGCTCAATCAAAAGAGGAGGGTGGGGATAATTAATTAATTGAATAATTAATTAATATTAGGATATGAACATGCAAGTCATGTTTAACTTTAACAAATAAAGTTTTATTTGTTTGTTGACTATGTTGAATGATGTTGAATAATTAATTTAATTATTCAAATTTAGAGAGGGGAAAGTGATGTGATTTAAATTATTAATGATAATAATTTAATTGATTTAGACGAATAGGGTATATTAGTGACATAATTAAATAATTGATGTTATTTAATTAATCAGGAGGAATAAAGTTAGATTAATGATAATATAGTGAATTAATTAAATAATTAAAGATTATTCAATTGAATAGAGGAAAATAGGGTTTTTGATGTAAATGATGTCAAATGTAATGATATAATTAGTGATAATGATGTCAATAATGAAAAAAGTCATTGAGGATGTGTGATATGTGTTAGGTCATTTTTACATGTCTACAATATATATATATATATATATATATATTAATGGTAATATATATGTATACATAATATATGTTAATGAGTATTTATATTAAGCATATTGTAATTGGTATATATATATAGTAATAATAATAATAGTGGAAGATGTATAATATATATATATATATATATATATATATATATAATATGGCTATTGCACGTTTTAGGAAATGTGCGTAGTAAAAAACATTGAAAGTAATACATATTAAAGGTCACTTATGGGGGCCGATATAATAGCCAAAGATGATGAAAGGAAGGCACATGGAATAGGAGTTATTATATAACTCAAAAGCATATGTGTTAGTATTATTTGTTTGTTGTTAAAAGTATCACCCAAATTGTCCATGATGACGCATATCAAATGCAAGTAATAAGAGCTTAAAAGCTACAACAAAAAGACATAGTGAAATAGGAAACCATTACCCAGTTCGTTGTCATATTTTATATTTGACTTAGTAAAATAGCATAAGTAAGTTGATTTAAGTCGACTCAACAATAGAGGTATAAATTGAGTATGCTAAGGGTTATTTGTGTCGATTTTATGCATTTGTTTGCTACCAACAATGAGAGAAAGAGGCGCCTAGTTTTCCATTCGACTTGCAAAGATTAAGAGTCTTATTTGAGTTCATGCTTTCTATTTTAAGAGGTGACAATAATAGAGAAGGGTGGAAAAAATGTTAGTTGTTCTATAGCATTAGTTTTCTCATTATTGCATATAAATTGAGAGTAGCATTTCATTGTTTAGTCGTCCATCATTTTGCTAAGATTATTATGTTGTGTTGAGTTGTTGTGAGTGCAAATATAGAGTTCATTTTGAGAGTTAGAGAGCAATTTATTTTTTATAAGGAAAAAGTAGGTTTTGAAGGGGCCCTAAAACCCTTTACAACGACAACAAGCTGCAAGAAATACTAAGCAATTAAAACCCGCAACCCAAAAATCCAAAATGCTGACAACAGAAAAAACCTAAGAAACCATAGAGCAGTTTGTTGAGTGAGTTGAGAGAATTGTTTTACTAAGTTTATGCGAATTTTTAGAGTGAGCCGAAGCTGATTTGTGAAGTTGAGAAAATAGGAAGTTGTAAGTAGAGTCATTTGGAAGAAGTTGCAAGAGTTTTATTCGTTGGAAGCGTTATTGTCTAGGCATGCTTGATATTATACCTTTATTAATATCTTGTATTTTGGAATTAAATTGTGTGCTAATTATATAATGTTGTGATATTATTGTATGCAAGGTAGAAATGAATTGCTTGAGTTTTCATTGGTTAAGTTAGGGAATTTATATAGAATGTGATATGAGTTTATCATAATATATATATTTGGAAAATGAAGTTATTAATGAATTAATTATAAGTACATTATTAGATAATTATGTAAATATCTCTTGAGTGATCTTGTTGTTTCAATAATTAAGATTAGAGTCATAATGGGAAAATAGGATGAGTGATATTATGTTAGCAATACATATGTGGTGATTAGATTTGTTTGGATAGAGAACTCATGTTCTTGAAAGGTTATTTACTTTATGTGGAAAGGGTAAGTTGTGCCCTAGGTTTTACAAGCATATACTTGATTAAGGAAAATTCCAAAACCTAGACATTACAAGTATGTAATGGGGTAATCCAGTGTTTATGAGAAGCCTTTAAGGTCTATGATGTCATTATGGGAGTGTTATCACTTTTGTGTTAAACTTTGTTTGTGATTGTACACCATGAGGCTCAATGGTCAATATAGTTTCCAAGTTGAGTAAGGGTGGGTGAACATACAATTTTGCTCATAGGAAGTGGAATTATTATGTATATAAAATCTTTGGCCAGAGTTGTAAAAGCCACTGCTTACACTTAGCCGATTCACTATGGTCCAGGACTACATTCTAGTCAGTAGAGTCATGATTGTTGGAAGGTATCTAGTGTATGGCTGTGCTAGATTTGTAGGACACACAACACCAGGTACTTAGATGTGTTTTATTATGGAAAATATACCAATATCTTCATTGAAGGGAGGGCCATCTTACCGATTAGGAAGATGTGCAGGGGACTGCTTAATTCCATGGATGGAGGAAAATCACTTGGGTGATGCTCTCCCTCTTGCAGTCAGCTATCGAGTCTTGTGAAATAGAGGAAGTGAAGATTCATAGGTGGAAACCTTGACATTGAACCATTGAACTATTGAAAGATATGATAATTATATATGTTTATGATATTGAATCATTTTGGAAAGTGTAATTGAAAGATATATTTCAATATTTGGAAATTATGTAATGATTACTATATTCATGTAATGATATGTACAAATTGCATTTATGACAATGAAAGGAAATTTTTTATGAACATGATCTTGATCTTTTGTGTTATTTACTTTTCTAAGTTAAAAACTCAGGTAAATTTTGTTGGATAAATTTGGGGTATGTTACACTTCTACACTATGGTTTTTCAACCAACTCTTCCCCCTTTGAAATCAATGGTAAAGGGCCATAAGATCATCCAACTCTCTTTCTTGTATTGAACTTTCTTTCTCTCCCCCTTTGAAAACATTCAAAGGGCAATTGCCTACACCTTTCACATAACATCTGTACGGTATTTGTCTTTTCTATTTTTCCCTTTTGACATTTGCAACACCATAAATCAACTGCACTTAATTTTATGCACACTCCCCCTTAGGGGCACAAAATATGCTCCATCTAATTTTACCAACCAACAATACTACTACCCACTCCCCCTAATACGTAGCCTTCAACACCAGTCTAAGACCAAGAATGTATCTTAAAATGATTCTCAGAGAGATGCACACACTTATGCATCTAATTGAAAGGAGGGGCAATAACCTTTGAGTTCTATAAAAGATACTCAAAAGTGTCTTTAGGAAGAGCCTTTGTGAAAATATTTGTAACTTGATAAGTTGTAGGCACATACTCTAGCTTCACCTCATTTTCTGCAATCTTCTCCCTTTGAAAGTGATACCAGATTGAGATATGCCTTGTCCTTGAATGCATTACCAGATTCTTTGGTATATTGATAGCATTTGTATTATCAGACAAGATAGAAATAGGTTCATTATATGATATTTTGATATACTTCAATGTCTACTTCATCCACAACACATGTGTGCAACAAGATGCTATAGCAATATACTCCACCTCTGCAGTAGATAAAGATATTGAATCCTATTTTTTTCTTAGCCAAGAAACCAACTTGCTTCCAAGAAAGAAAAGCACTTCAACTTGTACTTCTTTTGTTATCCATACAAATTTCCCAATCTACATCTATATAGGCACTTAAAGAGAAATTAGTATCCTTTGGATACCATAGACCATAGTCCAGAGTGCCATGCAAATATCTAAATATCCTCTTTAATATTGCCACATGTGATTCTCTAGGATCTTCTTGAAATTTAGCCACAAGAAAAATTGCATGCATGATATATGTTCTAGTAGCAACTAGATATAGCAGTTCACTAATTATTGATCTGTACTTACTCTGATTAGTCTTAGGAGATTCATCATTCTTGCTCAATTTGCAACCAGTAACCATAGGAGTATATACTAGTTTAGAGTCTTCCATTCCAAACTTCTTCAACATTTCCTTGACACATTTTGACTATAAAATGAATATTTCTTTTTCTGTCTAATTGATTTGTAGCGCAAGGAAGTAATTCATCTCCCCAAACATTAACATCTCAAATTCATTTTGCATCTCTTTTGCAAACTTCTTGCACATTGACTTATTTCCTCCAAATATTATATCATCAACATACACAACTACAATCAAGATATGATTCTTCTCAACTTTAAAGTAAAGATTACTATCTGTGGTACCTTTATTGAATCCCTTCTACAACAAGTACCCATCCAATCTTGCATACCAAGCTCTAGGAGCTTGCTTGAGTCCATACAATGCATTCTTCAATCTGCAAACCATTTTAGTATTATCTAATAACTGAAATCCTTCTGGTTGTTCAATCTTGCATACCTCTTCTTCCAACTCACCATTCAAGTATGTAGACTTCACATCCATCTGATAAACCTTGAAGTCCTTACATGTTTCAAAGGCCAAAAACATCCTAATTGCCCCCATTCTTGCCACCAAAGCAAATGTATCCTCAAATTCTATTCCTTCCACTTTTTAGTAGCCTTTACACACAAGTCTAGCCTTATTTTTGACAACTTCTCCATTCTCATTCAACTTGTTTCGAAATACCCATTTAGTTTCTATTACATTATTGTTTGCTGGTCTTAGGACTAATTCCCAAGTTTGATTCTTCTCAATCTACATCAATTCTTCTTCTATAACTTTGGTCTAATTCTCATCCTTACATGCCTCAATCACCGTCTTAGGTTCTTTTTTGGAAAGTAGACAAAAATTTACCTGTACTTATGTCATAGCAGTTTTTCTTCTTGTCAACACACCTTTGCTCTTATCATCGATAATCTGATCTTCAAAATGATTCTTTTCACATACTTAAGAGTCTTAGGAATTATTTTCAGAGCATTTTCCTCTTCAACCTGCATCTCCTTTTCCTTCTCTTCTTTTTATTCTTCTCTGCAAGAGGACTCGTTAGATTCATATCCTTCTATCAGTACTGAGATTTTATGTGGTTCTTCATCTACTTTGACACTTGCACTTTCAACTATCTTCTTCAACCTCTCGTTGTAGCACTGGTAAGCCTTGCTTCTTGTAAAATATCTAAGGAATATTCCTTCATTTGACCTTTCATCAAAATTTCCCAATTTTTCTTCATATCTCTTGATATAAAATTTACTTCCAAACACTCTGAAATATTTGATAGTAGGAGTTCTTCCATTCCATAGTTCATAGGGAGTCTTTGAACTATTTAATCTTGCTTTCACTCTAGTGAGTATGTATACTATAGTGTGAATAGCTTCACTCCAATAGACATCTGGTAGATTTTCTCCCTTCATCATTTTCCTTGCTACTTCCTATACTATCCTATTCTTTCTTTCCACAACTCCATTCTGCTAAGGAGTTCTAGGAGCTGAAAAATGCCTCTTTATCCATGATCTTCACAAAAAAATTTAAAATAATTAGAGGTGAACTCTCCACCTCTATCAGACCTTAATCACTTGGTTTTCATATCCATTTCATTCTCAACCATATCCTTAAATGCTTTAAACTTGTCTAGAGCTTATGATTTTTCTTTGAGAAAAGTTACCCCAGTCATTCTAGAGTAATCATCAGTTAACAACATGAAATAATTGTCACCTTAAAAGCTTCTTATTCTTTTAGGTCCACATAGGTTTGTATGCACTAACTCTAGAGATCCTACAATAGAATATTCTTTGATATCGAACCTCTTTCTTGTTTGCTTCCCAACTTGACATTCCTTGCAAATTGCATTGATAGGCTTTGTAATTGTTGGTAAATCTCTCACAACTTGAGTATAGCTGATCCTCGGTAGGCTATCAAAATTGATGTGACACAGTCTCCTATGCCATAACCAACTTTCATTGATTTGAGTCATAAATGACTTACCATTAGCACCTTTGAGCTGGTAAACATTCCCACATGTCCTTGTTCCTACAATAACCAAAGTTTCAGATCTTCCTTTTTTTATTTCACAACCACCATCTTGAAATACAAGATTATATCCTTTGATACATATTTGTCCCACACTCAAAAGATTATGCTAGAGACTCTCGACAAAAGAATATCATCTGTATTATGCTTTCCATCAAAACTAATTGAACCTTTTCCACATATCTTAGTAGATGTATCATCACCAAACTTAACAAGACCACCTTCAAACTTCTCAAGTTTAAAAAACTTAATATTTTCACTTGTCATATGATTTGAGCATCCATTATCAATTATCCAGTGATTTTTCTCCTCTCTGGCACGAAAAGCAGTCACTATAGTCCCTTTGATGTTGTGACCTATTTCCAAAGCAATTTCCTTCATACATATTTTAGAGTCAGGAATTATTTCCAATATTCAGATCCATGAACAAGCATTCATCATTTTCATCATCCGGGTAGTCAGATGAACATCATTAGACATTCTAGCATCTTTTTTAACATAATAACTTCTCTTGATAGATTTACCTTTGTTATCCTTATATTTGTCATTTGAAACTTTGGTTGGACATCTTGAAGCATAATTACCTATCTTTCCATAGTTAAAACATTTGAAAGGTAAATTACCTTTGTATTTTCCAATGCCCTTTTTTAACCTTCTTACAAAATTTGCTTCTATTTCATCAAGATCATCCCGATCTGATCCATCATCCTTCTTTGTTTTGCTAGCTTTAAAAGAAGTCTCTTTTTTGAATCATTTGACCAAACTCTCTTAATTCAAAAGTAGTTAAAGAACCAAACAACTGATCTCTAGAATAATGATCTAAATCCCGAGCTTCCTTAATAGTAGAAAATTTAGAATTATAAGATTTAGGAAGATTTTCTAATACCTTCTTTATCGCCTCATCTTCTTCTAGTTTTCCACCAAGGCCATTGATAGAATTGACAACCTCATCCACTCTATGCATGCAACATCTTGTAATATCTCCATCTTTTGAAATTCTCAAGGTTTCAAATTTAGTCTTCAAATTCTACATCTTTGCTTGCTTGAGCTTATCATCTCCTTCATAGATAATTTCCAGCTTCTTCTAGATTTCTTTACTAGATTTGTAGCTCATAACCTTCGCAAGTTCTAAATCAACAAGACCACTCAAAAGAGCATTCTTTGCTTTTCCATTGTTCTCATATGCCTTGATCTCATTATCAGTTGTCAGACCATTAGTAGGTTCCAAACTCTAAACCCTAGGGAAACAAGAAAACCTTCCATCCTGGATTTCCAAAATGCATAATTCATCCCATCAAACAAGGGAGCCTCTTTCCTATGCGCCATCTAGATCTACCTCAAGTGGTTGAGCTTCTTCTAAGGAAACTTGCTTTGATACCAATTATTAGATGCACATGACAACTAAGAGGGGGGGTGAATCAATTGTACATTAAAACATCAAAACCCTCATTAACATTCAGATCTTTATTATCCCTTATACCCTTAATCAAATCTAGCATGAAAGTAAACAAGTGAAATAATAACACATCAATACACCATGCACAATAGAACACCATATTTACGTGGAAAAACCAAGAAGGGAAAAACCATGGTGAGGATTAGCTCACAATAAAAAGTAATAGCAACACTGAATACAATAGGCTCACTACCCAAAAGAAAGAAAGGCTCACTGCCAATGGCTCACTATCAGATTAGAAAGAAGATAGAAAGGAACTGTTACAAAGAGAAATCCATCTTAGAGAAATAGGAAGATCTACCACAACTTTGAACCATCTGCAACCTCCAGCTCACTACCTTTAGTAACTTCAGGTACATTACAAATGTAGACCCTTTTTCTCATTGCTTCAGAGTCATAGGATTAAAATCGCACTCGTATCACCACACTTAATCAAATTCACATCTTTCACACACCTTCTACATATCTACACACATTTCCCATGATTTACCTTTCTTATATACCACCCGCATGCTTGAAAACATTCTCCAAGGTCAGTTATGCACCTCAAATGTGCAATTACAAAATAGGTCGACACCAAACACTTCCACAGTGGAAAGAAGTGAAGGACAACCACACCATGGGTTAACTAGGACCCAAATCTACACCAACACACTTTGAAAAACTTCCAAAAACAACACACCACTTTCATAATTAGCGCTAACACGCTAGATCGACCAAACAAGTATTAACATCCTTAACAATAAAGTTCATGCTTAACCAGGTCTGAAGACAATTTCATGGACGACATAAAAATACTCCTCAATATCTATACAATATCTTTGAATATTCCAACATCATCAAAATATTCTACAACTCTGTCACAACCACTTGAAACTGAGAACACCATCATTCAATATAACCAGACACATTGGCACAAACATCCAACTCACTAACCAAATTCATGAAACACCTCAACACCTAAAACCTTAAGGGATATTATATACTGACATTATAAGCATGTCCCTAAATCCATAAGATAAGAAACCTCAATGCAGAGAAATGCAGAGCAATCTCATTTCTCCCAGACAACTTTCTACACAGACAAATAAACTAGTGAACACAACTGTCGCTGTTGTACAATCCAAAACTTTAAAATTTGGGTATAACACCTTTGAGAACCTCTGATAAACATATCCAAACCACACAAGCATAACTTCAAGACTGAAGAGATATATAGCAGAATATAGAATACCTCTCTGTCACACTGTAATCTCTTTTATTCATTTTTTCTCAAAAGCACTTGGAAACCAAGTGAACTTACTGCAATTGTAACTCTTATTCATAAAGAGATCAATGGAAAAACTAATGATAGCACCATAAAACATTCTTATGGAAAAATCAACAACTATTGACATCAATGACAACACCAACAACATACTTGCAATAAATAAAATTTTCAAAATAAAAGCAAGATTCATCCTTTATGCAATTCGTTGGCTCTTGTGGGAAGAATTCTTGTTGATAGATCACTATTATAAGGTAGATTCAAATATAACATTATTATTTTGGGTGTTCTATTGGATGTAGAGGAGAATAAAGATGTGAATAGGTTGATCACAACCAATTTGATCAAAAAACACTTGGTGGGTGGTTTCAAATCAACTTTATAAGAAGCAATCATTAGAGCAAGCTTCCACCAATTGAAGGCACATTAGCACTTCAATATGGAAATATTTTGGGATTGTGACATCCTTTTGTCATCCTGGGTGGGTATGGTTGGTGGGGTTGGGGTCTTTGGTCGGTGGGGTTGGTGGCCTCTAGGTTGGTGGGGTCCTAGGTATGGTCGATCCCAACCCCACTGACCATATATTCCTTTGGTGGCCCCTAGGACAATGAAGAAGGCTTCAAAGGCAACAAAATTTCTAAAGCAAGTAACAAGGGCCTAGGATATAGAAATAAATGATTGGATGTTTGTGCTAGACAATGATGTTTCTAACAATAAATGAGATTAATACATCTACATTTATGGTTCCTTGTCTTTGTTCTAGTTAGCCATTGTATATATAAGCCCACATGTAGATAGCTTGTAGTATGATATAGCTTTCTTAATGTTTGGGGGTATTTTTTAGCTATCAATCCATCAAGATATGCATGAAATGGTTCCCTAGACAATATTATTTTTTATTTTAATATAGAAGGCACAATCCACGTTACCACTATTCACCTACCCAAAAATTAAAGTTATTCAATTAAATTTATTTATTTAGATTATTTTATTTTATTTATAAATAAATATCTAACATTAATTAATTACTAGTATAAATATTTTAAATACATCAATTTAAAAAAGAGATATGTAATATATTGTAACTATTAATAAGTAGTTATTAATTTATATAATATTTTATGGAAAAATATTATATATAACAATCTCAACTACTTTTGGGAGCTCCTCAATATAAGTGGTCACCTCCTCCCTGAGATTAAGAACAAACGAGTAAAATAAATTGTTTGGGGGTTCATTTTTAACTATAAGTATTTGTATCTATGATGGTTACAATTCTCTAAGTAGCAAAAAAATTTGATAGAAATTGATAATAGAATTAAAAAAAATGTAATTAACCCAAAAATGCATGTTCTAAGCATATAGTGGATCTTATATAGTAGTTTAAATGACCCCACCAATTATGATGCCTATTTGTCTAATGTAAAACTCCTTTTTAAACTAACATAATGAGGGTTGATTCCAAGTTAATACCTTGTAAATTTAGTTTTAAATACCCATAAAATGTCAAAGGGAGTTTTTAAACAAACTCACTCCATGTGTGTGTTAATGGAGTGAGAGAGAACACTAATTATTCACATGTGCCTTCATGAGTAAATTTAAAAAAATCTTAAATGTTTATAACAATATTTATCAAGGTATCAACTTTGGTCAATAAATAAATCATGATATTGAATACATGTTATAGTCAAATGTAATCTAGATGTAAAATCAATAATAATTTCTCTAATTTCTCACTATCTCAAAGAAAATATTACTAACTTTATAATGGCGTGTGACAAAAAGCTATTGTTCAGTAAACAAAGAATACACTATTGACAAATTTTAACAAAGCTTATGTAAATTCAACATAGAGAAGAACTATGCTTAGAGTATGTTCTATGTAAGTAAATTTTATTTCTTATTTTTTCTTTTCCTTGTTTGATTAATAACAGTATGGGGCTATGTGCAAATGGCACTCATTCAAAATTTTTGACATGAAGATTAATATTGACAAGTTAGTGAGTATGATTAGACATTTAGATGGGCCTCAAATGAGGACAACAAAGGCCAATGAAAATGCTTGAGTCCATTCAAAGAGTAGTTTAAAAAATATATGATATTTTCTACTAAGTTAAAAATTTTGGCATCTTGCTTCTTATTCCATGTCACAACACACTTTCTAGGATTGCAAAAATAGGATTAGAACTTATTTACTTTTGCCATTTTTCAAACTAATTGTGAATTTAGTTTTTAGGTTTAATTTTTGTAAGGTAAGTTAATATTACTCCTACTACCTACCATTATACTTAAGGTTATTGTGTAAATATAAATGTTAATATGCATGCATGTGTCAACACATAATGGTGATGATAAAATAACAAATTCATCTTCTTATTAATTCATTTGCTGCTACATAATTAGAAACTAATATATTTCCACCTTTTTAGTGCTTTCTTCTAGGGAATGCATTTGTCTTGCATATATCATAAAATTTATCTCCCATAAAGTTGTGATCAATTACAATTAACAATATAGGCACCAAAATAGTACAATAATATAGAATAACAACATGATTGATGATAGTTTTTCTTTCATAGTCAAATTAAAAGTGTAAATAAACTCGAGGGAATCAACAAAGGTAAACATGATGAACAACCTATAAGTACATATCCATTGTCAACTCTTGATCATAAATAGTAAAATACATATCAACATGAACTAATAATCAAAATCATTGTCCTCATTGCTAATGATACTTTTAATCATTACACCAAGATGTACATAATGATATGATCATTTGAACTATCAAAAGAGTGGCAATAGAATATCATGATGGTGCTTTCCACCACATAAAAATCCAAGACAACTCCCCATGCATCATCCAAATAAGTGGGACCCTAACCTTCATGAATAAGGTCATGAATTATAACATGACAAGAAAGAAGAAGTAATTTGTGCAAGTGACTATAATTGACATATATATTATCAAATACATAATCCCTTGGTCATGAATCTCAAATATAGGTATAAATATAATACTAATCTCCAAGCATCAAACATGTACCCTTGAATAGAGTCACTTTCCAAGTTCTAGTACCTTTATATGATTACAAATTTAAAATTGTACTTGTATCTAGGATGGATGCATGTACTTGCATGTTATATGGAGATGACATAATAGTCCTCAAAAATAAATTAGATATACAACCTCACTAAGTGAGAAGTATAAAATATACTCAATTGTGTGGGAGTTATTTTGTGACAAGTTAGGAGGGTTACTTCCCATAGAACCTCTTCTACTCACTATTGAGAGCTCAAACTCACATAAACTAAGTACATGGGGATAATAAAATAGTTCTCTTTGAACAAAGTTAAAGTATATAGTTATACTATGAATATACATATAAAAGATTCATTATAATGATACAAAATTGACTTATATTACATCATTTTAGGAGGGTATAAAACCCCTTCCAAGGTTACATCCCTAGTGTAATGCCCTGCCAAGGAACCCTAGAGGACAACACAACTATGGCACCGAAATGGAACAATTTTTTTTATATATGAAATAACAATGAACTGCATAATATAACATAACATACAATCTAATCCTAATTCCTCTAAGGTTCCATGACTACATTACTAACATAATCGTTGATCAAGAACTAGAATCATTTCATTAATCATGATTTATCTAACAATCAAGAGTTCATTTTAATCTACCACATTAAATGATTCTACAATATACATTCCATAACATGTCATCCGTTAAACTACATTAAAGATCATTTATAAACAACTAAAAATATATATATACAAATTCCATTACATGAGAGTACATCATAATTTGTTACATCATTACATTGTTACAATAATGCTTCCTTGAATACAATTGGGAAGAGTACATTAGATTGCAATGAATTGTACAACTGATATACAAGTCCAATACATATACATAAAAGATTGTCTTCTCGAACAAAAACATGAACTGGAATCCACTACATAAGGTACAACCTCCACGCACATGAACGAGTAGCAAGGAAACCCAATGGAGGAAAAAGCACCAACCTCCTGACCAAGTGGAACCCTAAGGTACACCCCCTATGCTAGGAGATAACATAAGGTCCCACTACAACCAAACAATCAAGAAGACAACATGCTAGCATAAACAAGGCTAAACATGGCTCCAACACGACACTACAACAACACTAACATCACATACAACAAAAAAATTGCTTCCAAAGGCACACACACAACATAAGGGGAAACACAAAACTAGGGAATGCTAGACTACAATAGGGAGGAATGTCATCACATAACTTGATATGGGTTATCTTGGCTGATCTTCCTAGGCCCCAAACCCCATCCTAGGTTATCCTAGCAGCCTTTACCGATCCCCATCCCCCATACAAACTCATGCAGAATCAACATACCTTTCATGAGGCAAGGCAATTGATCTTGCCATTCCAGGCCTTCCCATCTCATCTCAAGCCTAAACGAGCACTTGAGCCATGAGTGAGGCATACCATTATCTTGATTAATGTGAAATATACCCATCCCCCTAATTCATTATTTAGGTTATCACTGGATTAAGAAACTCCCAATAGGTTATCCTGGTCAATCACTTTAGGTTCCAGCCCCCATTGAGAGCCACTCCCCATACTTGCAGCTAGTAGACCCTACAAACAAGAAAGGCATTTAACATCTTGCAGACATAAAAAAATCACATGAATCCCACACAATGAGCAAGGAATTGACCATCTTGCTCACATATCACAATCACAAGAATGTAAACTCAGTGCAAGGCATTGACCTTCTTGCACTTAACTCAAAACATTACAAACCACTTCCAAAGTGAACAAACATAAAACACATACATACAAATTACTCCCTCCTAAGCCTCTAGAAACCAACCCTATCCACTTGTACTAAAGATTTCCACTTTTTATCAATAACCAAAATCACCCAAATTTCCAAAACCAAACAAAAAGCTTCATACAAGCAACCAAATCCAATAAAGTAATCAACAAATACATGGTGGAATTTTCAATTTGGCTATTAAGTAATTATAAGAGAAATTAGTGTTCATAATTAACAAAGAAAACAATCTAATTTCCTCATTTAAAAAATCTTCCAATTATTTAATTATAAATAAAATCAACTTTTCCTTATTTAATTTTTCCAATTCACTAACTACACAATCAATTAATCATAAGGCAATTTTTTTTTCTAACACCATAATATATACATTTATACACACACACACACACATATATATATATTATAACATAAAGCTATTCTCAATATCACTGATTATTCTATGGCCAAATCTATATTCTACATATACATACATACATATACATACATATATACATATATATATACACATACATATATATATATACACACATATATATATATATATACATACATATATATATATATATATATATACATATATATATATATATACATATATATATATATATATATATATAGTATATATATATGTAAATGTATATATATATGTATATATATATGTATATATGTATGTATATATATATATGTATATATATAATTTATATATACATATATATATGTATATATATCGCATATATACATATATATATATATATATATATATATATATAATTTATATACATATATATATATAGAGGTATATATAATGTATATATATATATGTATATATATCGTGATATATATATGTATATATATGTATATACATACATACATACATACATACATACATATATATATACATACATACATACATATATATTCATTCGAATGCTGCCCAATAATGAATATTCATCAGATTATGCAAGCCAAATACTAAGCACTTAACAAACACATTAAATAGCATCGATTGGCGAATATCAAACATAACCTTGGAATATGATCAACATTGAATATGTAAAATAGAAATAAAGGTGCCATGCAAGCATTGACTGTCAAATGTAAAGCGTGAAAATTGAATTCCAACATAGATAAATCCATTAAAATGGAATCAAACTACATGCAGTTTTTAAAGCAACTATAACCATAAAAATCAACTCCCACGTAACAAATATGCAGTGACTGTCAATCTAAAATATATGCATTGAATGATAAACATTGTAAAATGCAGTCTAAAGTATAAAATTGCCACACTAAGCATCAATATTAGTTCTTAGAATGAGGTCGATGCATTTTGTATCGACTGTAGGGTGCTAGCAATAAAATCCAATCCCATAACTTCGAATGGCATGAAACTAGCGAATTCCAGGACAATTATACTTATGAATGCTAAAGAAAAATATATCAAACAACCCAAATTGGAAAATCAGCAGTAGGTAAGCTACCAAAAGCAACGACTCTATAGAGGAGAGGGTGTCGCTGTAGGAAGAAATCGCATTGGAAAATCTATACAAAGGCTTGAACAATTTTCAAACAAATGCAAATGGCAGGCATAAGGCCGAATTCTAAAATAAGGGTTGCGTTGGGTAGCCAAAAATAGCTTAAGAACTTTCAAGCAAATGTAATAAAGGCTGGTATAAACCCAAACTTCAATAATATATGATTTCGCAACAAGGGAATGACCGGTACAACATAAACGTGTTGTGGAATGTGCCGAAATGCAAGAGGTATCGATTTAAGGAATGCAAAGGTCGCATGTTATGTACAAAACAGATTTAAAACTTTCTAAAACACAATGATTGCAGGATATATATATATACACACAAATGCATATTTTATTGATTTCCCTATGGAAATAAAATAGATGATTACCACATTTTCAAGCAATATCATGCAAACCAACATTCGTTTTCAACAGACAAAAGAGAAAGAACTCGACTGCATTTAACAGAGAAACAAAAAAAATAAAAAATAAGCCAACCTGGATCAAACGCTGGATGGAACGAAAATCCAATGTCAAGATCAATCTTTTGTAGCAACAACTTCTTCGAAATTCCTCAATCAATTTTTCCAATAATTCCCCCAATTCCCCACAAAATCTACAGCACAAGAAATTATCTTGTAGACCAAGTTTTCTTCTCTTCTCGAAAAAAAAATCCATAATAATGAAAATCTCTTGAAAGGATAATTATTTACAAAAGGAAGACTATTTGATTTTTGAAAATAAAAATCTCTAAAATATCCAATAAAACATCAAGTTTCTTTTCGTCGATTAGTTCGAAGTTATGCATGTACTCCACAAAAATCCTTTCTATCTTTTTAATTGTTTTTACTATTTATCCATTATCACGTTTCATTATAATTCAATTTTATTTTATTTTATTTAATATTACATTACACTTTTAAATTTATTATAAACCATAATCATTAATAATATATTTATATCTATTTATCAAAATATTTTTACTTAATAATTTATTTAATACATCACTTAATAAAAAACATTTATTAAACAAATTTAAATTAAACAAACCAAATATCGACAACAATTACCTAAACCCAAACCAGGGTCGAAAACAAGACCAACTGACCACAAACATCAGATGACATTGACGAGGTAATGAACTAGATACTCATCCTCTTCGAGGATGCTGGCTAGGGTAGGGGACCAAATGCTATCTTCGTTCAACAATTCCATTGGGTTTAAGGCATGCTCAGACCTGCCAATTCAGGTGGAGTCAATGCCTAGTACCTGCAACCTGCAACACACAAAATGGTAGTGCATATACATAATCATACAATCAGGCACACCATGAAAGGGAATCGCAGCGTAGTAGGGTACTCACAAGTGAGTAATGCGACATTGTCCCTTTCACCCAAACACATCAATCAAGTAACCACATCAACTCATAACAATCAGTAACTTAACAAACAAGATCAAAGCAATCACAAGATAATCGCATAATAATCATGATCAAATAACCACATAATGCTCATAATAAGATTAATCAACATAATCAAATAATTCCATATACTAGTCATAACATAAGCATAAAACACTAGTAATAGGAGTATCACCAAAGTATCATCAAAATATCATCGTAGTAGTACGCCCAACATCAAATAAAGTGTCATAATATTTGATTCTAAACAGATCAATTACCAGTCTAATAGAGAATAGTATGAGAGGCACTACACCCCCTTTAGAATCAGGCTTACTCTTGGAAGCTTGCAAATAAGAAAGGGTATAACTCTCGCATCTGGGATGCATCCTCCCAAGTTGCTAAAGACTCATCATTAGGATCCCATTGGACCCTCACCTGCTCAATGTCTTGACCCTTGAGGGCGAGTCACCTATGCTGCAAAATTCCCACCGGCTCCAGAGCCAGCTGCCCGTCCTCTACTTGTAAAGCATTCTAGTCAAGAACATGAGAAATATTTGGATAATACGGCTTGAGAACAGAAACATGAAATACATCATGAATGCACAATAGAATGGGTGGAAAAGCAAGATGGTATTCAATAGGACCGATCCTCTCCAAAACCTCGAACGACCCAACAAAACGTGGTGCAAGCTTAGAGCCTTTTCCATAGTGGATTAGACTCCTTCGCTGTTGCACCCGTAAGAATATCCGGTCACCAACGAAAAATTGACGATCAACCCTATGAGCATCTGCATACTTCTTCTATCTATCCTGCACTACCACCAAATGCTCTCTAATATGAACCACCTGTTGCTCCATCTCCTGAAGCATCTCTGGTCCTAGAAGGACTTTGTCCTCAATAAAATCCCAAATCAATGGGGTCTGACAAGGATGACCATACAATTCCTGAAAAGGTGGCATATGCCAATAGAACTATGGTACCCATTGTTATATGCAAACTCCACTAAGTATAGACAATCCTCCTAATGAGATTGTTGATCCATGACATACATCCTAAGCATATCCTCAAGAACCTGATTTGTTATATGCAAACTCCACTAAGTACAAATAATCCTCCCAGTGAGATTGTTGATCCATGAAATACATCCTAAGCATATCCTCAAGAACCTAATTAACCCTCTCGGTCTACCCATCTGTCTCCAGATGGTAAGTAGAACTAAAGTTCAATTGAGTCCCCAACACATGCTACAAGGATGTCCAAAGTGCGAAAGTGAACATTGGATCTCTATCAGAGATAATCCTACGAGGAATCTTATGCAATTTGACTATATCCTCCATGAAAATCTTGGCCACTAAAGAAGCATTATATGAAGACCGAATAGGAGAGAAGTGTGCCACCTTAGTCAATCTATCAACGGTGACCATGATGACGAGAAGACACAGGTAAGCCAACTAAAAAGTCCATTGAAATGATGTCCCACTTCCATTCTGGAATAAGATGTGGTTGCAAAAGACTTGTGGGGTGCTGATGTTCTGCCTTAACCCTTTGACATTCTAAACACTTCAAAACAAAATCTGCAATATCCCTCTTCATTCTAGCCCAAAAATACAATTGACGGAGGTCTGCGTGCATCTTCTTGACACCGGGACGAGCTGAGTAGGGTGCCCGATGTGCCTTTGACATAATTAAGGTATGAAGACCCTCTGAAGGAGGAACATAAATGCAACCTAAGTTTCACAAAAGACCATCTGAATCAAGAGAATAACCTGAAAATCTACCCTCTAAGGCTCTGCCTGACTCAACTTCTAACTTCACCTCCTAATACCAATTGTCTACAGGAAGCGCTGTAGGGATATGATTCCTCAAATATACTCCAAGAGTCACTGCTAAAAGCTCATGCCTCCGCCGGCTAAGAGCATCTGCCACAACATTCTCCTTACCCTGGATGTACTTCACCTCAAAATTGTACTCACAGAGGAACTCCATCCACCGCCTTTGCCTAACATTTAGGTTTGGCTACGTGAATATGTACTGTAAACTACGGTGATCACTATGCAACTCAAACTGATGCCCCAACATAAAATGTATCCATCTCACCAAGGCACGAACAACGATGACTAACTCTAGGTCATGCGTAGGATAGTTCAACTCATGATCCTTGAGTTTGCGAGACTCATAAGCTATCATGCCACCATCCTGCATCAACACTGCTCCTAAACCCTCCAAAGATGCATCAATACACACCAAAAAATCTCTGGTAGGATCAAGAATTGCCAAAATAGGTGAACTAGTCAACCTCTCTTTGAGATTTTGAAAGGCTACTTGACACTGTTCTGACCAAATGAACTTCTTCCCTTTCCTCTGAAGGGAAGTGATAGGGTGATCTATCCTCGAAAAACCCTACACAAAATGTCGATAGTAACCTACTAAGCCTATAAAGCTGCAAACCTCTGAAACATTAGTGCCTGATCGAGCCAATCTATGATGGCTCAGATCTTGGAAGGATCCACGACAATAAATTCTCCTGAAATGACATGCCCCAAATATCTCACTTCTATTTGAAAGAATTCACACTTTTCCAAGTTTTCATATAGCTGATTCTCCCTTAGACACTACAATGCCTACCACAAATGCTCCTTGTGCTCCTCCATAGTCCTCATATAAATCAAAATGTCATCTAGAAACATAATTAAAAATTTGTCAAGATAGGTGCGAAACACTCCATTCATTAAGCTCATAAATACAGATGGTGCATTCATCAACCCAAATGACACAACGATGAACTCATAGTGCCCGTAGCAAGTGCGAAATGTAGTCTTATAAATGTCTACCTAAAAGATATGTAACTAATGATACCTTGACTTTAGGTCAATCTTCAAAAACACCTTAGCTCCCTTAATTTGGTCAAATAGGTCATCAATCCTCGATAAGGGATATTGGTTCTTCACAGTCACCTTATTTAATTGTCGATAGTCGATACACAACCGAAGGGACCCATCCTTTTTCTTCACAAAAATGACTGATGCTCCCTATAGAGAGACACTAGGATGAATGAACCCCTTAGCCAACAACTCCTCAAGCTGTAACCGAAGCTCCTTAAGCTCTTGAGTGGTCATTCGATACGAAGATTGAGAAATAAGTTCTGCTCCAAGAACAAGATCTATCTTGAAATTGATGTCACGCTTAGGTGGAATCCTTGAAATCTCACTGGGAGAGACATTAAAAAACTCCCTAAGGATAGGATAATCATCGAGGGACACCTCTTGACTCTCCCCTAACTCCAAATCATTAACTATCATAGCAAACAACTGGCAACCCTGATGTATACATCTCCTTAACTGCATAACACAAATCATATGCAAGGAGATGGGTCTCTGAATGCCAACTACCTCTACCTCTCTGCCAGAATCATCCAAACATTGTACTGACTTACACCAACAATCTATCACTGCTTGGTGAGCATCCAACCAATCCATACCTAGCACTATGTCATAAGATACTAGGGGTATGATGCGAAGATCCACCACGATAAAGAGAGAGAAAATCCTCAATTCACAACCATACACAAGGAATTCTACCACTACTCTAGCTCCAGAGGCCAATTCAACCTACCACCTAACATCCTGCTTTGCTGCCACTAGTCCACATCGCTCCACTAAAGAAGGGAAAATAAATGAACCAGACACACCAAGTAAAAAATGATAGAAATACCAATACCTTGCAACACACTTGTAGCCTCCACAACTGTGCTCTGATGCTCTTCCTGATAGTTATCAACCATTACAAACACTTTGTGAGGCCTACCTGTATCACCCACTGTCAGATCTGAGGCTTTTGGCCTCTGACTGAATCCTGATGTGCTCTTCTAAGGACACTGTCTAGCTATGTAGCCCTACTAGCCACAAGAAAAACATCATGTACCTCTGCCATACCCCCTACCACCTGAGGGTGCATTGGAATATTGAAAGCTACCTCTATTGACTGTAGATTGTGTGCTCTAAGCTGGCTAGTCAGAATGGTTACTCTTGGCTCACCACCAATTCTAGTTTTTCCTATACTGAGAACCACTACCTTGCTGAGACTAAGAGTTCTTAGGTTTTGATTGGGAACGCTACTTCTACTGCTAC
Organism: Sequoia sempervirens; assembly: GCA_007258455.2. NCBI lineage: Eukaryota > Viridiplantae > Streptophyta > Pinopsida > Cupressales > Cupressaceae > Sequoia > Sequoia sempervirens. Next base: position 287,840,773 of record VDFB02270651.1, on the reverse strand, counting down.
TACTGTCCACACTTAGAGGGTGCATGCTAGCTCCTAGAGGATCCTGCTGCCTGAGACTGACCACCACGAGACTCGAAGCCTGTTGTAGGTGCACTACCAATTTGCACACCTGTATGACCTCCTAATGCCATGGAAAAATTCTCCTCTACCAATCGAGCCTTCTCTACTGCCACCTCTATGGTATTCGGCTCAAAGACATAAACTCCCCCACTGATATGGGCATTCAAACCCCTAATGAAATGCTGAACCAACATGGCCTCATCATCACCAATACCTACATACTGATTAAGATCATAAAACCTATGCTCATACTGTGCCATAGACATAGCCATCTGCCTCAACTCATGAAACTCATCAGCACGATGCTACCTCCAATGATCTAACAAAAAATGAGCTCTAAACCTTTCCAGAAACATCTCCCAAGAAACTGAACCAATATCTAGATGCAATTTATGTTCCTCCAACCATTGCTATGTAGAAGCAAAACCCCTAAGATGCATGATGGAACATCTCGCCTTGGTGTTACTACCATACGGGTGCATGGAAAAATACCTATCCAAATCTATCAACCAAGTATCTACCTCCAAGCCACCACTAGAACCATCGAAGGTAGAAGGATGTGACCTTAAGAGATCCCTTATATGACCCGCTGAAATAGTCTCCTGCTCTGCTGTAACATCTCTCCTTCTAGGAGACCTTTCTCTTTCCCTATCCACCTGTTGATTACCCTCCTGTATAGGGCCTAGGTGGGCAAGGACCTCCTCAAGCAAAAGATGCAATTGAGCTCCCTCTAACTCTGTCTGACCCAGATTATGACCCCTACTTTCCTAATCATTCTGAGAGCCCTGTTGTTCCTCACGATCACTCTTGTGGCAACTCTGAGAAGGGGTGTTCTGGCAGTTAGCCCCACGAACACCACCTTGACCTCTACCATGACCCCTACCTCAACCTCTAGGAATCTTCCTACACAACACCACCAAAGGACAAGTTTCAGATTATTAGGCGAAGATGACAAAAGGGGAAAAACATAAGCTCAAGAGTCTAAGCACTAGGACAACATAATGGGATCATTTTAAACTAGAGTACCCAGTGTTAGAACTTGGCTTTGATACCAGGTGTAACGCCTCGCCAAGGAACCCTAGAGGACAACACAACTATGGCACCAAAATGGAACAATTTTTTTTTATAAGAAATAACAATGAATTGCATAATATAACATAACATACAATCTAATCCTAAGTCCTCTAAGGTTCCATGACTACATTACTAACATAACCGTTAATCAAGAACTATAATCATTTTATTAATCATGATTTATCTAACAATCAAGAGTTCATTTTAATCCACCACATTAAATGATTTTACAATATACATTCCATAACATGTCATCCATTAAACTACATTAAAGATCATTTATAAACAACTAATATATATTCAAATTCCACTACATGAGAGTGCATCATTACATTGTTACAATAATGCTTCCCTGAATACAATTAGGAAGAGTACATCAAATTACAATAAATGGTACAACTGATAGACAAGTCCAATACGTATACATAAAAGACTGTCTTCTTGAATAGGAACATGAACTAGAATCTGCTACACAAGGTACAACATCCACACACACGAACGAGTAGCAAAGAAACCCAATGGAGGAAAAAGCACCAACCTCCTGACCATGTGGAACCCTAAGGTCCACCCCCCGTTCTAGGAGATAACATAAGGTCCCACTATAAATAAATAGTAAAGAAGACAACAATCTAACATAAACAAGGCTAAACATGGATCCAACATAACACTGCAACAACACTAACATCACATACAACACAAAAATTTCTTCCAGAGGCACACACACAATAGAAGGGGAAACAAAAAACTAGGGAATGCTAGACTGCAATAGGGAGGAGTGTCATCACATAGATTGATATGGGTTAAACTGGTTGATCTTCCTAGGCCATGGGTTAACCTGGTTGATCTTCCTAGGCCCCGACCCTCATCCTTGGTTATCCTGGCAACCTCTACTGATCCCTGGACCCCATACAAACTCATGCAGAATCAACATACCTTTCATGAGGACAAGGCAATTGATCTTTCCATTCCAAGCCTCCCCATCTCATCTTAAGCCTAAATGAGCACTTGAGCCATGAGTGAGGCATACCATTATCTTGATTAATGTGAAATATACCCATCCCCCTAATTCATTATTTAGGTTATCACCGAATTAAGAAAATCCCAATAGGTTATCCTGGTCAACCACTTTGGGGTCCGACCCTCATTGAGAGCCACTCCCCCTAGTTGCAACTAGTAGACCCTACAAACAAGCAAGGAATTTAACATCTTGCAGACATAACATAATCACATGAATCCCACACACAAAGAAAGGCATTGACCATCTTGCTCACATATCACAATCACAAGAATGTAAAATTAGTGCAAGGCATTGACCTTCTTGCACTTAACTCAAAACATTACAAACCACTTCCAAAGTGAAAAATATAAAACCCACATATATAAATTACTCCCTCCTAAGCCTCTGGAAACCAACCCTATCCACTTGTACTAAAGACTTCCACTTTTGATCAATAACCAAAATCACCCAAATTTCCAAAACCAAACACAAAGCTTCATACAAGCAACCAAATCCAATAAAGCAATCAAGAAATACATGGTGGAATTTACAATTTGGCTATTAAGTAATTATAAGAGAAATTAGTGTTCATAATTAACAAAGAAAACAATCTAATTTCCTCATTTAAAAAATCTTCCAATTATTTAATTATAAATAAAATCAACTTTTCCTTATTTAATTTTTCTAATTCACTATCTACATAATCAATTAATCATAAGGCAATTTTTTTTTCTAACACCATAATATATACATATACATATACACACACACACAACAACACACAAACATCGAATATATGTATACATATATGTATATACATATATATATATACATATGATGTTCTCTAATACTTCAATTATTCTATAAAATTTGTATTCTACAAACATACATATATAAACACACACACACACACACACATATATATATTCATTCGAATGTTTCCCAATAATGAATATTCATTGGATTATGCAAACCGAATACTAACGACTTAACAAACACATTAAATAACATTGATTGGAAAATATCAAACATAACTCTGGAATATGATCAACATTGAATATGTAAAACAAAAATAAAGGTGCCATGCAAGCATTGACTGTCAAATGTAAAGGATGAAAATTGAATTCCAACATAGATAAATCCATTAAAATGGAATCAAATTACATGCAGTTTTGAAAGCAACTATAACCATAAAAATCAACTCCCACATAATAGATATGCAACAACTGTCAATCTAAAATATACACATTGAATGAAAATCAATGTAAAATGTAGTCTAAAGTATAAAATTTCCACACTAAGCATCAATATTAGTTCTCATAATGAGGTCGATGCATTCAGTATCGACTGTAGGGTGCTAGCAATAAGATCACAATCCCATAACTTCGAATGGCATGAAACTAGCGAATGCCATGATAGTTATACTCATCGAATGCTAACGAAAAATATATCAAACAACCCAAATTGGAAAATTAGTAGTAGGTAAGAATCCAAAACCAACGACTCTGTAGAGGAGAGGGTGCCACTATAGGAAGAAATCACACTGGAAAATCCATACAAAGGCTTGAACAATTTTTAAACAAATGCAAATGACGGGCATAAGGTCGAATTCCAAAATAAGGGTTGCGCTGGGTAGCCAAAAATGGCTTAAGAACTTTCAAGCAAATGCAATAAAGGCTGGTATAAAATCAAACTTCTACAATATACAATTTCACAACAAGGGAATGATCGATACAACATAAATGTGCTATGGAATGCACCAAAATGAAAGAGGTATTGATTTAAGGAATGAAAAGGTTGCATGTTATGTACAAAATGGATTTAAAAATTTCTAAAACATAATGATTGCAGGATATATATATATATATATATATATATATATATATATATACAAATGCATATTTTACTGATTTCCCTACGAAAATAAAACATATGTTTACCAAATTTTCAAGCAACATCATGCAAACAAACATTCATTTTCAATAGAAAAAAGAGAAAAAAATTAATTGCATTAAATAGAGAAACAAAACAAAGAACAAAAACAAGCCAACCTAGATCAAATGTTGGCTGGGACGAAAATATGATGTCGAGATCAATCTTCTGCAACAACTTCTTTAAAATTCCTCAATCAATTTTTCCAATAATTCCCCCAATTTCCCACAAAATCTACAACACAAGAAATTATCTTGCAGACCAAATTTTCTTCTCTTCCCGGAAACAAAAATCCATAATAATGAAAATCTCCCGAAAGGATAATTATTTACAAAAGGAAGGCTGTTTGATTTTCAAAAACAAAAATCTAATAAAAATCTCTAATATCTCTAATAAAACATCAAGTTTCTTTTTGTCAATCAGTTCGAAGTTATGCATGTGCTCCACAACTATATTTTTAAATTATTTTTACTATTTATCCATTATCGTATTTCATTATAATTCAATTTTATTTAATATTACATTACACTTTTAAATTTATTATAAACCATAATCATTAATAATATATTTATATCTATTTATCAAAATACTTTTACTTAATAATTTATTTAATACATCACTTAATCAAATAAAACATTTATTAAACAAATTTAATTAAACAAACCAAATATCGACAACAATTACCTAAACCCAAACCAGGGTCAAAAATAAGACTAATTGACCACAAACATTAGACGACACTGATGAGGTAACAAACTAGATACTCATCCTCTTCGAGGATGATGGCTAGGGTAGGGGACCAAATGATATCTCCGTTCAACAGTTCCATTAGGTTTAAGGCATGCTCAGACCTACCAATTCAGGTGGAGTCGATGCCTAGTACCTGCAACCTGCAACACACAAAATGGTTGTGCATATACATAATCATACAATCAGGCACACTGTGAAAGGGAATCACAACGTAGTAGGGTACTCACATGTGAGTAATGCAACATTGTCCCTTTCACCCAAACACATCAATCAAGTAACCCCATCAACTCATAACAATCAGTAACTTAACAAACAAGATCAAAGCAATCACAAGATAATTTCATAATAATCATGATCAGATAACCACATAATGCTCATAATAAGATTAATCCACATAATCGAATAAGTCCATATACTAGTCATAACATAAGAATAAAACACCAGTAATAGGAGTATCACCAAAGTATCATCAAAATATCATCATAGTAGTAAGTCCAACATCAAATAAAGTGTCATAATATTTGATCTTAAATAGATCAACTACTAGTCTAACAGAGAATAGTATGAGGGGCACTACATCTAGATAGATCATATTGATTGCTTACCACTTACAATGATTCCTTGCATAGTATTAATGTACTAGTTGTAGAAAATTCCTTATAGTATGGTGTTGGTTCCTATTTTTAAAAGTATGACTATCCTCTTAAAATGACCTCTAGAATCATTCTATATGGTTTTTTTAAACAAGTAACACACTTTGATGAGCACAAAATAACTTCAATATATAAATTTAGATAATTAGGAGTCAAGTGCAAACTTTGCGATGACAAGTATATGTCTCAAAATATATTGCACCAATCCACATGCCTCACTCAAAAATATACTATCATGCTTATATACTTGCTTATAATCTAAGGAACCTATGTATATGTAACACTCATATTACAATGTTTGACAAAATTCACATACATTTATTTTTTATTCATATTGAAATTAAGTTTAACAAGTTAAACTTCTTAAATTAATCACAAATCACATAAGACAGTGCATGTTTTCATAAGCCAAGGTACTTTCTACTAATTATATAATAAAATCATTATATAACAAGGTACAAATAATGTGTTATAAGAACATTCAAGTGATGGTATGGAATAATCAACATATGACTGGATAGAATCAATGTATGTTAACGTACAACCCCATGCAATATTTTCTTTAAAATATGGACATCATTACTAGAGTATATCATACCATAAAGCTAGTACCAATTCCCTATTATTAGCCAAAATCACATGTGTTATGGAATAGACCTCATGCTAAAAGTTGAAGCCTTCTAGTAGGATTTACCTCACACATAATTATGGCATATTATGTATACCATTAAATAAACCATTAAGGAAATAATTTAATCAATATGTTTATGCCTTCAAAAAACATACAAATAACCATAATGTGGTGTACTATAAATATTATCATAGGTTTGTAAGTCCTATAGTGTAATTATTTATTGCATTTACCATTTTGGGTTATTAAAATCAATAGCCCCATATGGATCTTAACAGATCAAATAAAGCTTAAGACACCACAAATAGGGTTCTCAAACCATCTTAGCATATGATATATTTCTAACTCAAGTCTAGTGATTCTTTAAATACTGATTCAATAAATAATCATAGTATGACACAAGATGTTATTCAAATTATGCTCACACACCTTTCCAAGGTGATATAAATGTCCCATCCATTACATTGTTTACAACATTATAATGCCACAATTTTATTAGCATCTATAAGAGATTTAGTGTTGAAGAAAAACCATTAGCTCAATTCCTAGCAAAATATGTCTTACTATATCACACAAAATGTGTACCCTAGTCTACACATCTATAGACTTCACAAATAAATTCCACTTTTTTTTTAAAGAATATAAAGTAGTCAATTTAAGACCCAAACACACTCATATATCCTTCCTATGTTTATTAAATTAATACACAATTCTATTCCAAATATAAGCCATTGTTATTATTGTTATTGAATATAAGTTGATTAATATCCATAATCTAATGGAAGACAAGTATCATGTACAACATAAGGATGATGCATTTTCATGGAAAGAAACTCTACAACATATCATCTAGCTAGCTTTAGATACTTGATGGATGAGACCATGTATTGTTAGTCTAAGAGTACCTTACCCCAAGTCATCCCTCATAATCTATATAATCAAAGGAGAACACAACTGTTAGTTTGATATCATCTTTAGAAGTGAGTTGTGCTTGCAAAAGGGATACTCATATGGAGTGATTCAAATTTAATGATTCTTTTTGGTTTGTGAGGTGATTTTAAATATTATTTTTGGCTCTTTAAGGTTATTTTGGTTTCCATCCACTTCCCATCCTTGTAACTCTAAATTAATCCTATTTCAAATTTGAATCTACCCCCCACCACCTCAAAAATTAAGGAGAGACTATATACCATGAATGGTAACCTTCTCAAAGTAAAGCTAGCCCCTTGTGACAAATAATATACAACAATGCCAATATTTGTAACATCCGATGTAGAGAAGGTCTCACCCCTTAATTAGAAGCTATCAATGGCCATGATGAAGCTTTATCACACAAGTTTTCTACCAACTAGATGAGAAAAAATATTTTTGTTAGGGGCATATCTTTTAGGGTGTTAAAGGAGATTATACCTAAAAATAAAAGGGCTCAAACTATAGAAGTGCATCAAAAATAATGATCACTAATTTGTGATTGAGTTCCTCAAGAAATGGGAGAATATTTCTAGATATCAAAATGGGTTCTACAGGGAGGACCTTCTTGGTCTATGGAAATATGTTATGGATTTCCTCATGCAATACTTCACCCTTGAAGGAAGATACAACCATTTTTATTATTACCTATTTCATGTGTTAAATAATCTCGATCACAATAAAAAATGAGTTTTCTTTTCTTCCTATATAGTTCAGGCTAGAATAGTTAGTGCTTAATGGTCTTTTGGGTAAATCTATCCTTGTACTCCATCAAGGCCTCATTTACCATTTGCATAGGGATTGATTTAGCTAAAACATAGGTTCCTTATTTTATCCCTAGAATCATTGACCCAATGCTTTTTTTCCTGAAATTGAAGGTTAATATTCCTCCCATGCTTCTTAGAAAATCCTTCCCAAACAAAATCCCTCCTAATTTCCTAAGATTATTGTTCAAAATAAACCTATTGTGACCCCAGTGGTCAAGATATCAACCCCCCTATCAACCCCATAGAGGATGACACCTTTGTCCCCCTACTCACATTAATGATAAGGAAAATCCATAGACTTATGAGTCCCTTGAAATCCATCTTGTTCCCTCCTCTAGCCCACCTATCAAGATTCAAGATTCAAAACATCGTAGGTGTAACACCCTGCATGCAAACTCTAGTTTTTTTTTTTGAAAGAAGAAAATTACACAAGATGAACATGAACATGGATCACATATAAAGCAATTATACAATTACAATACCAACTATGTCCTCTGGGGTATGCAAGACAATATTACAAAAACCTAAACTAATACTATAACAATAAAAAATGAATTCCAAGATTACATTATAAACCATGATATAGTATATGCTTACAATAATCATACATACATTATAATCCATCAATTAAGAAAACATCCACATATGATAACTCAACATAAACAAGATTAATTTATTCCCAATAACCATAATCAAACTATCTTCATGTGAATTCTATGGAGCATATTTCCACATATACAACACATGAAATAACGGCTACCACAAATCATTGTCCACATAATGATTAAAAGGTAAAATAATACTTTACATCCATTTCAAGAGTAAATTACATCATTCCAGGAGTACATTACATCATTTCGGGAGTATATATGTGCCTCAGTGCTTCCCAACACATAGTGGGAAAGATACATCAAATACTAGAGTAATACAAAACTGAACATGATATAATTGAACTGTGGCGAAGCTTTGGATCCTTTGCAATGACATGAACTCCGTGCTTCACAAACACTGACTGGGAACCCAATGGGGTGCAAAGAACGTTCCAACCGACCACATGGACCCGAAGGCCCACCCCCTGTGCTAGAAGATGACAAGAGAGACCCATGACCAAGAACAGTCACACGAAAGGGCTACAAGACTCAACAACATAAAAGAACAAGAAACACGAATATTAACAACATCAACATGTCTACTACAAGATGACTACTTCCAGAGGTACACAAAGGAAAAAATGAGGGATACTACGAGAGAGAGTGTCATTGCACGGTCCTATCATGGGTTATCCTGGTTGCCTCCCAACAGGCGCCGACCCCCATCTATGGTTATCTTGGTTGCCTCTCACTAGGTGCCAACCCCATAGGGTGACATGTACGGGACCACTAGCCTCTCATGAGGAAGAGGTAGCGATTTTTCCGACCATGACCTTCTTAGACCACCCTTAGTTTGTGGAAGCACTAACGGCGAGGGTGAGGTATCTTAATTTTCTTTAGTTAATATATTCCTGCCCAAACCCACTAGTTCATTTTGTTAGGTTTTCACTTATTTAACCAAATCCTCGATGGGTTATCCAGGCTGCCCCTTTGTGCACTGACCCCCATGAAGAGCCACTCTCCCTAATAGCCCCGAAACAAAACTTACAACACCAAGGGGTGTACCAAACATAAAACACCAAAAATCACCAATCCGAGTACAAATGCGAGGTATGGACCATCTCACCAAATGACCATATCAAAAGGCTACACAACGGATCAAGGTAACAGCCACATGAGACGAATCCAAAAAACAACAACCAACGACTCATAAAGATCAACCATGGAAATCCACATAAAACAGGTTTCCCACTGCCTCTGGAAGTCTATAGAGCAACTACCCTTAAGCTCCCTACTAAGGGTACTCACACATATTGGGTTCTCGACCAAAATCAAAACATGACCATACATAAATCCTCCTCAACTAACAAAATAATATAAAAAGGAAAGTATAATCAACATGCAACCACAATATCCATCATAAGGGATTAATTTCAAAGAGTATTCTAGAAAATCGCATAACTATCTACATGTATTTAAGACAACACTTTACAAAATCCCTTTAAAAATAATAAATTACATTTAAGTTACATAACCAAAATATAACTTAGCCAAAATCCTTAACACCATTATTCTAACGTTAATAATTTCTTCAACCAAATATCCTTAAATCAAATAATTAAACTCTATCTTCCTAACTAGTAATACAATGATTTGCAAAGACATAATTCATTTGTTTAATTAAATCAATTCTATCAACTAACTAGGATATATATATTTACCCTTCTTTTAAATTTAACAAATTTAAATATTTTTTTCCAACAATATCCAAAAATAAATATAAATATATAAATGTATACTTATATATATATATATATATACTTATACATATACTCATATATATCAATATATTTATATATATTTAATCATATAATTTTTTTTTTTTCATAAAAAAAATATCAATATAAAACATAAATATAATAACATAAATCTATTTTAACTAAAGAGTCCATATGAACAAGTTTCATACTCTATATGTATATATATTTAACATAATTAATTATATTTAACATAATTAATTAAACCACCCCAGGTTTAAAACTAACAATATACTTATTTATAAAACACCACACATATACATATAAGTATGGTTATTTTATATTAACTGAAAATGAAATTTACAAACAACAGTAAAACATATACATTTCCATTGAAATAAGCAAAGAATAATAATTAATCAATTATATTTCATTCCAAGAACATTATAAAATCATCATATTAAATGAAAATCACTAATTACATTACTCTATCCATCATCTTAGGTTATACAAAACTACATGACAAAAATACATGTAAATTAAATAAATTCTAATATATAACTATTGTCATGGTAATCCCATGTTTTATTATAATTAAAGCTTAAAATGGAGACTAGAACTAATTCGATATAACTTGCAAATCAACTTTCCCTTTTATTAAATTTTAAGAAAATTCTTAAATTGGATAAATATATATATATACATATATATATATACATATATATATATATACATATATGTATATATATATACATATATATATATATATACATATATGTATATATATATACATATATATATATATATATATACATATATATACATTTACATATATATATATATACATATACACATGTAACATATATACATGTATATATATATGTGTATGTATATATATAACTATGTATAACTCTTCATATATGTAACTATCAATAACTCTTTCAATATTGTAATAACTCACTATATATATATATATATATATATATATATGTATATATATATATATGTATATATATATATATATATATGTATATATATATATATATATATATATCTAATGGATGACTAAAGTATTCAATTAATATATACATAATATTTGATTATTGCATATCTCGTGCTTCTAATCGAGTATGCTAAACATATTTACATTAAAAGATTGACATACTTACATATTGCATATTTTATTTAGAATTTGTTATATTTACTATTTAAATATATATATATATATATATATATATATATATATATATATCCACATACTAAGAAAAATCTTATATATATATATACATTATTTCAACTTACATCATAATAAGTATATATTTATATTTCTATAAAAATTGAACACCAAACTATATGCAGCAGATTTCAACTTACTAAGCGGTTATCAAAATATATAAAGAAAAGTACAGAAACTCCAAGTATATTTATTTAGCAAATATGATGCTTATATATTGATAATCTAATGCCCAAGCCAAACACAACCATTGAATAGAAACCACAACTGAAGGGGGAAAACTTCAGACAAAAATCAAGCTTTTTGAAGTAATAATAAGAAATATCTGAATTCTCTTGTTTGAAGAATTACACATGAAGGATGAAATCAAACACTCGATGAAGAACCTAGAATGCTAGAAGGAGGTTCTCTACATATAGTCAAACGTAGGCACACGGAATGAGAGATCTACCAACAAACACCAGATGATTGTATAGTGTTGGGAGAAGGCAGTGAACCAAAGAGGGATGAGTATTTTAAAAATGGCTTAATGTGATAAAGCAAGGGGTGTTCGGGGGTGGAAAATCTGCCTACAAATTTAGGCCTTCAAGTTGATACAAGGGTTCAACTTCTGGAGAACTAAGGACAACACTGGCAAATCGAAATAGGAAAGGTACTGACACCATGTTACTGGCATCTACAAGAACCACTATCCCTCCCTCTCAAGCATAAATGACTCGTTACAAGCAAACAAATATATTCACCAAAAACATAAACAATAAACACTAATTCTACAGACCAAAAACAGGATCATAGCCTTGACTAAAAGGATTCCAAAGAGAAACAATTGATTTCACTTCATTGAGAATGGGCAAACTAAAAAAAAATCAAGGAACATAGACACTATAAGCTGGGAGCCTAGACTCGCCTGACTAAAAGGATAATCGACTGACCATCCTCTTTTCTTAGGAAATTACCAAATCCAAAAAACACATAGAATATTAAGCATCCAAAAAATAAATTGCTACAGGGGAGGGCGAATGCAGTGAATTCAAAATGAAACTACCAACCTGGATAAAGATGTCTGAAGATGGAGATGATGCTGAGTTGGTTCCTCTATATAAGACAACTTCTTCCAAATTCTCCCGGGCTGTAAAATTTTCTTACTTTTTACCAGAGCCTAATTCAGAGTTAAAATTTTGTTCCATTTTCAAATGTTCCTTTCCCACAAAATTCCCAAATAAATTAAGGAAAAATCTCTATAGTTTTTGTAAACACTTACAAATGACCTAGGCCTGCAAGCTCTATTTTTACCACTTTCGTCCTAGCATAATTATGACATTTAATTATGTCCTTGGTCCACATTCGACTATTAATTAATAATTCATAATTGTTTAATTAATTCATGTCCTTTTTATTCTTCATGATTATTAAATAAATAAATTATATTTATTTATTAAATACGTCATTAATTATCTAAGTCTTCCCCTAATTAAATAAATTTCTTAATTTATTTAATTACCTTTCTTCATTTATTTCTTCCTGATTATTAAATAAATAAATTTAATTTATTTATTCGATATGTCACTAATTATCATAATTAAATGAATTGATTAATTTATTTAATTATTAATCATATCTTCTAAATTAAATAATTATCTTTAATTATTTAATTGTCAAAATTAATATTTCCCTCATTTTAAATAAATAAAATTATTTAAAATGACATCACATTCTTAACTGATAGTTCATTTTAGTAAATAATCTGAAAATTGATTATTTATTATTTCACAAAATCCATATTTTGAATTAATTTAATTCAAATTGGTAACTTTCCTCCAAAAATCAAGTAATCGGGCAGATTATTGATTTTTCAAATATGATCTTCAGTTCAACTCTTATCTTCTTGATTTTTTCGAATCTCACAAATTAGGTAGTCTTTATCTTCTTGATTTTTGAAAATCCTTATTTTCTAATTAATTATCTCATTTATTCTCCACCACCGATTCAATTTTCTCAGATGACATCTCGACCACTCATTTAAGGATTTTTCCCTAATCTTGATTAGGGATTGTCTGATTTAATCTCAGCCTCTGATTTTAGGCTTTTGTCAAAAGTCGATCTCGTCCATCCATTCAAAATGGCATTTTCTATAAAATGCTATTTCGCTCTCATTTTTAGATTACACACTGACACACTTAGGCATTTTACATGCATCATAGCATTTATTGTGATATTCTGTTAAGTATTGGCATATTTAGGCATAGGAATTTTTAATCACATAGTCATAGGCATAGGCATTTAGATTCAAATCCTTCAAAGCTTGTGTAGGACTTCGTCAAAGATTGCTCACACATTCGGTCTGAGGTCAATACGGCAATCAACAAGTTAGAAGGTGTTACAAAGGTGAATCATGGATGTCTCGGTGATTAGCTGGTATAATCGTTTTATTTATTTTAGTTTCATTGTACTTTGTAATTTCTTTGGGTTTCTTAGTCTTTATTGATTTGCTAACATCTAACATAACCTAAAATTTTACCCTTAGTTACATTGGTGAACCCAACTCTATTTCTTTTGTTATTTCCATACGGTTTTTGTGTGTTTTCTGTCATTTTTGTAGATATAGGTGTGAAGCGACGCATTTGTTTTTTTAAAATCGTGACGCATCTGATGCATCGCGATGCACACAAACACCCAAACACCGCAATTGTTCTGACGTGCCGCAATTGAAGTCTGGAACGACGCATTTGAACACATGAGCCACATTTGCAACATAGAGTGACGCATTCGCTCTGTCGTGACACATTTGCCTGGTAATGTTTTTTGTCTATTTGCATTCGAGTCTTTGATGCTTTTTCTGTTCTTTTTGTTCTGGTCTTCTTCTATACTCTGCCTAGCATAGGTTTTTGTGGTACTAATTCTAATTTGCAGCATGTGGAGGCTACTTGTCGTGGGTCCAAGACTGGTGTTTAAAACTTCTAACTTGTGGTCTTGCAGATTTGAATGTCGAAGAATAAACACTAAAACATTGTGCTTATCTTTTTCTTAGATTAGTACACATTTAATTTCAGTGCAATTAAAAAGAACATGTTTTCTAATTTGCATGATTGTGTTTGCAAAATGGTAGGTGAGTATGCTCTCACCTTGTGAAAACTCAGTGATCAGAAAACCAGACCCATTTTTATATGTTATTACCCTTACGACTTAGTAATCGAAGTATCCTCTCCCCTTGCGCTTTTGGGAAATCCTGGGTGTAAGAGAAATGGTTACTAACTCTAGAATGTGGGCCTATTCTGGTGGGAGAAAGTACTCACCCCAGGATGACTCAGACTAGTAGCACCCTGAACCTGAGGGACTTCCAACTAGTATATAAAAGTGGATTCTTGGGGGAAGCCCAAGAATCACTCGTGTGGTTCCGACAAGATGGATCCGAAAGGGGAATCTCGCTACATGGATCATGCCCTATGAACAGAATGCCTGTATTAAACACCTTTTGTTCTAGAGTCCAACCGTTCTTTGGCCATTGCTTCATATAGTGCAGTGTACAATATCATTCCCGAAGACACTCACTACTGATCCCCTTGAGTAGAGATAGCAGTTCTTGGGAAGTCACTACCCAAGAATTTGAATTTGGTTTGCTCGAATGATGTTAATGAGCCGTGGAGGGGAGCCAATGCCACCAAAATTCTAAGCTATCCATTTTTGAGAAGGAAAGGTGTTTAGCACCAATCCAGGGTATATCGGTGGGCTATACCAAGTATACAAACCCTTGGCTTATTGGCCTTTTAGGATTGTACTTGTCTTATGTGCGCTTGTTTACACCTAAAACATTACGCTTGTCAAGTGCTTGCTGGATTTCTCAAACATTCATCACCACAGTTACAATTCTGGACAAAACATTCCCCTTTAGATAGATCAAACTTGTCCTGAATACGTCAAGAAGCTCATTTTTTTACAAACTCTGCCGCATCTGTTGAATCGCATTTGATTTTCTGAGACGCAATCGCACTGATAAAACACATTTGATCCCCCTAACACCACATATGTCTATGTCACGACACATTTGAACCTCACAGAGCTACATCTGCAAAACTGAGTCGCATTTGATAGGGCAAGAGCCACATTCACTAAAACTGAACCGCATTCGAGACACTGTGATGCATTCGAGGCCCCAAACGATGCATTTTCCTGTCATAGGTAAAACCCTCATACAAAGTCAAAACTGAGTCTACACTTTGTCAATCTATTTTCAAACACTGTTTTCATAGGAATTCTGTCAGAAACCAGCTTTGAAATTGCTCACAACTTTTGACCATTAGTTTGCATTCTTGACCATAGGTTTCATCCATCATTTTTTTTAGTTGCATACATTAGGCATTAGCTTGTCCCTAGGTTTCAATACTTGTATACTTTGGATTAAGAAAATCTTGGACCAATTTGCAACATCGTTGCTTTTGAAACTAGGTTATATTGGACTTAATCATCATTCCCTTTTCAGTCGTTGTCCCTTTTGTGAGATTTTTTCCAACTCAAAAGTCTAGTTAGGAAAATTCACTAGTCATTTTGACCCTGTCATTTTGTCATTTTCAACAAGTCTTTTATTAATCAAAATTGAGAACAAAGATTGAGCTTAGAAGTGTTTAGGTATCCTTTCACCAAATCGCATTCTAGGTCATACCTTGCATATTTTATTCCCAAAAAATCCAAAAATATTATTCATCCTAGTCGTCATTTTGAACCTGGATTTTGCATTTAGCATATTAAGTCCTTAGTCCTCATTTGACATTTTTGCTTTAGCAACCTTGTCATCTTATGTTGCTCATTTCTTTAGACAACATCATCATCACCTAGTCATCCTTGCATTTAGTTGTCATTTTCACTTGAGCAATCTCATTTTATGGTGGAAACTAGACTCCAAAGATAGAAACAACAAATGGAAAATTTTGGACAAAACCCCACTTCCAATGTTACCAATCCCACATACGACCCAAGTTGGACATTTGATGACCCATTTGGAAACACTAACAATCAAACTCTCACATTCTCATCAAATAGTCCCTTCGAACCTTTCTTACGCAAGGATGAATATGGACAAATACTTGAGGAAAACCTAGAGGTAGTGGCACAAGATCTAGAGGCCTCTCAATTCATGGAACAAATGGTCCTATACGACAGAGACATATACTTAGCCATACTCTTAAGTCAAGGAGCCAAGTTACCACATGGATTCAACATCAACATGTTGAGATCATCTCCTAACCTTAATGACAACAACGCGCATAACATGTCACATAGCTATCAACCTCCAAACACTATGAGCAATACTTTCTTTGATGCTACAACGACCGTGCATGCTACCTCCAACATCCAAAACACCTCCAATACAATAAACGCTACAGTCATTGGAGGATCACAATCGGCCACAATGCCCACAACATCCACAATACTGTCACAATCGGCTGGAACCACCTTTGGCTCCTCGACAATGTGGGAAAGTTATTCAAACCCTCTCTTTACCACGACAGTAAATGCCACGGGGGCATCATCAAGTCATAACAATCCCCCCTTGACAACTACATCTATTACCATGAGCACACCTTCGACATATTCGCTCATTGGTATTTCACAAAATCCTTTGGGAGGAGGAAAAAGATGTATCTTTATCCAAGGACAACAACAACATGTGAACACACCAACACAGTCAAATGTCATTGCCTCCCAAGGACCAAATACAAACATTCCCCTTGTAAAAACCCAACAATTTGGACAAGGTGGCCAAATAACACAACCCATGGCATCATTTGTACATCACAATTTTCATGGTCACCATATTCCCCTAGTAACGACACAAATGGCTGGGGGACATATCCCAACCTACTCATCTCAAGTTCACACCCACCAACATACACCCAATCCAATTTTTCAACACCAACAACACACAATTCTGACCACATCACACATATCACAACATTCCATCCCTCAACAATACACCCACATCCACGCACAATAAATGGGGACCAATGGTGTACAATTCAGTCCAATGTATGGGATTACAAATGACCCTGTTATAGATGCTTTACAAGTAAAACTGATGGGTCTAGAGAAAACTATCCAAAACATACAAATATCAGGAAATAAATCAGAAATATCATATGATCTAAACATATACCCCTTCGACATGAGCTTATACATGCCACCATTTCCTCCGGGATATGTGTCACCCAATTTTACAAAATACAGAGGCAAGACAAACCCCATCGAACATGTTCGCGAATTTGCAACCAATTGTATGGATGTCGCCTATGAACAAGTGTACTTGATGAGACTCTTTTCTAAAAGTCTCATAGGTCTTGCCCTTGAGTGGTTCTCCACTCAAAAGGATATCCAAACATGGGATGAGCTTAAACAAAAATTCATAAAAAATTACCCATACAACATTGACATGGACACCTCTATTACTAGCTTGTGCAATCTCACGCAAGAGGATGCCAGTGAGACATTCATCCCATTCTTTCAAAAATGGAGAAGTCTCACTAGTCGGTGTCACATTGACATACCTGAAAGGGAAAAGGTGGATATGTTTGTTCAAACACTTGTGGGTTCCCTAAAATATGCATTGCAAGTGCATTGTTGCACAACCTTCACAGACCTAGTCGAAAAGGGGGTCCAGATTGAGAAAGCCCTTATCGCAAAGGGAGAACTAAGATACGGTCCTAAAAACACAAATGTCAATCCTCCTGTCAACAAAAATAAATATTGGGTAAAAAATAAACATGTTACAAATGACGGTATTGTTGACGCCAAGGTTGCAAACACTGTGGGTCTTGTACTGGCCCTAAAAGGGGTTCAACAGTAAAACAAACCAACAATGACATTGACACCCCCTACCAATGTCGCTTCAAACAACCAGAGCAACCAAAATCATCAAGGACAATACCGTCAGATGAGACAATTCCCTAGGGGTCGCACATACACTCCTTTGGGTGAACCCATTGAAGAAGTCCTCAAGAAATGCCTCCAAAATGGTGTCATCACACTTCAGGAACCAAAACCATATGACCCAGGGCAGTTCAAACCAGCATGGTGGGATGATAATACATTTTGCGATTATCATCGGGCAAAAGGACATAAAAATTCTACCTGTCGACAATTGAAAAACTTGGTACAAGACCTTATCAAAATTTGTATCATTAAAGTAGGAGGATCACAATTCGCGTCCAATTCAGATCATACTATTCATAAGAATCCACTGCAGGACCATGGTTCTCATGATGCTTCCATGTCAGGTCCATAGACAAACAATAATCAAGCTAACTTTTTCCGAGCCAAGTACGACTATTCTGGTGGACCTATTATAAATAATGTTTGAACTGCTGATGAATACATCAATACCATTACGGTCAAGAGAGCACCCCAATGCAATGCTACTACTCGAAGTGGCAAGGTCACCATAGATGGTCTTCCTCCTGCTAGGCAACCCAAAATTACCATATCTAGCCCATCTTCTAAACAGTCAAAAAATGTCTCGACCACAAAGCAATGGCAACCCAAAAGTCAATTCAACCTTATTGACTAGCTGGGCAAGACTCCCGCACAAATTTCTATACTTGAGCTACTTTGCATATCTCCCACGCATAAAGCTATACTGGGTAAAACCTTACAAGAGTTGTCAGTCCCTAAGGAAATTGATGTTAATCAGTTTGAGACCATGGTAGGATACCTCACTATGTCACCATGTCACCTTGTCTGACCACGACTACTCATCACCTAAGACCAACCACAACGATGCATTGCACATAGAAAATTTTGTCCATAAGCACAAAGTTAGACGGGTTTTAGTAGATGGTGGAGCAAGATTGAACATATGCTCCCTCAAACTGGTTAAGGCTCTAGGATTCTTTGATGCATGCGTGGACTCTACAAAGAGTATAGTGATCAAAGCATATGATGATGAAGAATGCTCTTCACGTGGCATTATTTCTCTCTCTCTATCAGAGTGGGACCAGTCATTGTGGACACAACCTGCCAGGTCCTAGATTTGGAATTACTGTACAACATCTTGCTTGGTTGTCCTTGGATTCATGCCTTAAAAGTTATTCCATCCACATATCACCAATGCCTAAAGTTTCTATTTGATGACACATAAATAACCATATATGGAGACCCCGACCCTTTCCAATATTGTACCAATCTAAGGGGTATTTCTGAAAACTGGGTGCCTATCAATCGAGAGGCTTCAGGCCCCTTGTCTTCTAAATACATTGACCCATCCACACTCGCATCATCCTCCACATCCACTCCGTCCACGTCTTTCGTCACACCACCATCTTCTATGAACCCTAAGGATGAAACCACTGTCAAGATCTAGGACCTTGGCTGTGGAGAATTCAAACTACATACAACATACAACATAACAACAATACCCAAGTCTCTAAAGGTCTATGGTCGGCCATGTTTCAGAATGGAACCCAAAGTAATTTTTAAAGTTCTACCAAAAACAATGTTCATAAAATGGGGAGACATGAGTAACTAGGACCTTTCTGATATCACAGGATGGCTCTATAAAGATATAGTCAAACTAACCCCATTACTAGTTGAGAAGTATGACAAGGGATATGACATAATGAAGGCTAAGGGCTACGATGGCACTAGTGGCCTAGGAAAAAATAAAACTGGACGAAGAGAGCCCATAGAACCTTTCAAAACACCAAAGTATCTTGGTTTAGGGTTTGGGTTGCCCAAAAATGATGATTGACGTACCAATGGACTTTCGAGTGAGCGAGTGCATTCTTTGAAAAGTGTTGAGACTGCTAAGGAAACCCTCACTGAAACTGACTCCCAAGAGTGGGAATTTGGCTCCGAATGATCCTTAAGTGACTATTTCCTTGATGATTTGTTTGTTGAAACGGGGGAATTGACCTCTAAACAAAGATTTTGGCAAACATTCAAAATTGCAGGCACCAAACAGTCAAAGTCCCACTACCACTCCCCATGACCTACAAACCCCACCATCTGAATACCATCAGTCCAACCCATCTAAATTACCAAATGACACTGACAATCATGACTCTGAGTCCTTGACCCCTTATTTTGACAACGAATATGAGACAAGTGAAGGGGAATATTGGATAGAGTCTGATGTGAAATTGGATGAGGATAATTTCATCTACAACCTCATTGAATCTGTCTGCATGCTTTCTGCATCCTCCCCTCAATTCACCAACACTGACGATGGCATTTCCCTAGTTTATTCTCAACTAGTCGATTGGGACCAACAAGGCCCGCCAATCCTAGACACTTTTTAGAATGATGAGGCAATTGCAGAATTCATGGGATTACAGGAGAGCATACCTAGTGGTGATCACAAGTCAGGATTCACCATTGATTTAGATTGTGCAGCCTACTTCGGTGAGACTGCTCCATCCTCCAATCGCAAAATTAAAAAAATAAAAATAAAAAATGAAATGTCTTTAGGTGGAAACTGAAAGGCACCTTCTGACGACAAAAAAGTAAAAACAAAGGACGTATCTACGGGTGAAAACCTCTCTAAGGTGCCCAAAGATGGAGGACTAGACTTTCTTCCCGTACAATAATAGTAATCAGCTATGCTTATCAAAGACACCATAGAAGACAACATAGCAATTTTAGAAGATCCTAAAATGGTCCTCTTTGCTGCATCCTTGACTAAAGAAGATAGATTGGAATTCCATAAATTCTTTGTTGAATGGAAAGTTAACTTCGCATGGTCCTATGCTGACATGCTAGGATTAGACCCAGAACTGGTTTTGCACCATCTTCCATTATTGCCAAATGCCAAATTGGTTAAATAGAAGTTATGCAAGATGCACCATCAGGTCGCTCTATTAGTCAAGGCAGAGTTGAAGAAACTTCTAGACGTTGGATTCATATGATCTATCGATTATGCTAAATGGATATCTAATCTGGTGCCAGTAAAAAAGCCAAATGGAATGATCTGATCTGCACAGATTTTAGAGACTTGAATAAGGCATGCCCAAAAGATGACTTTCCTTTACCAAACATTGATATCATAGTTGACCTCACAACAGAATATGAGATGCTGTCCCTCATGGATGGTTTCTCCGGCTATAATCAGATTCACATTGCTTCAGAAGACTAGCACAAAACTGCATTCACTTGCCCTTGGGGTACATAGTGTTGGAATGTCATGCCATTCGGTCTCAAAAATGCAGGCGCCACATATCAAAGGGCTATGACCACAATCTTTCATGACATGATGCATAAAATAATGGAAGATTATGTAGATGACCTATTGGCTAAATCAGTAACAAGAAAGGATCATCTGAAGGTGTTAGACATAATTTTCAAAAGACTGGAAGAATACAAAGTCTAGTTAAATCCTAAGAAATATGTTTTCGGTGTAACATCAGGTAAACTATTGGGATACATAGTTTCTCAAAGAGGTATTGAGGTTGACCCAGCAAAAGTAAAGGCCATCATTGACATGCCTCTGCCCAGAGGAATCAGTGAACTAAGAACCCTACAAGGCAGGGTACAATCCATTCGGCACTTCATATCCCAATTGGCTGATAAATGCCAACCATTCCAATATCTCCTGCGCAAGGGTATCCCCTTTGTGTGGACAGATAGATGCCGCGAAGCTTGTCAGCACATAAAAGACTACTTATTGTCACCGCCAGTCCTCATGCCTCCCATTCACAGAAAACCATTGATCTTGTACATTTTTGCCACTAATTCAGTACCGGGGGATTTACTAGTGTAGAACGACCACAAAGAAAAAGAAAGGGTTATATATTACATCAGTCGGACATTGGTCGGGTATGAACTAAAATACACATCAATTGAACGGGCTTGTCTAGCTGTGTTCTTTGCAGCACAAAAGCTAAGACATTACATGTTAAGCCATCAGACATAATTAGTAGCAAAGATCGACCCTCTTAAATATCTACTAAGTCGGGCAACATTAATAGGACGCCTAGAAAAATGGGTCATGATTCTCAATGAATATGATATTCAACATGTAGAAAGAAAGGCAATAAAAGGACAAGTCATTGCAAACTAGCTGGCAGATGCACCTTTACAAAGTGATCACCCATTAGTGGCAGATTTTTTAGATGAGTCGATATTTCATATGGAACCTCAGTCACCTTGGAGACTCTACTTTGATGGATCCCACACTAGTTATGGCTCAGGGGTAGGGATCCTGTTCATCACCCCTCAAGGAGACTCCATTCCTAAGTCTTTCCGCATTGCTTTCCCATGCACAAAAAATGTGGCGGAATACGAGGCACTGGTTACATGACTTAGAATGACAATAAAATGGAAAATCAGAACACTACATTTCTATGGGGATTCTCAGTTAGTCATCAACCAAGTTAATAATGACTATGACACAAAAAATAAGAAGCTGATGCCCTACAAACAAATGGTTGACAGTTTCCAAATGTACTTCCACATGGTGACTTTTGAACAAGTTCTGAGAATGCAGAACAAAGCGGCAGATGCCATGGCTACAATAGGCTCTCTCCTCGATATTCCAAGCAATATGCCTCAGCTGGAATCCCTAATAGAACAATTGCTGGTCCCTGCCTATGACATTTTGGAGTCAGAAATGGTCTGCGAACTTGTTGGTCCCAACTCTCCCTAGTACCAGGATATTAATGACTACCTTAAGTCTCTAACCATTCCACTTAATCTATCCAAAAACCAGAGGAAGTCCTTTATCTAAAAAGCTGCGAGATATGCCATCGTTAGTGACACCCTTTACCGCCGTAGATTTGATGACACCTTAGATGTCTCGACACCAACGAAGCACGTACAACCTTACGTGAGGTACATGACAGTATATGAGGGTCTCATTTGAGTGGTCCTACTCTAGCCAAGAAAGTAACGAGACTTGGGTACTATTGGCCGACCATTGAAAAGGATGCAATAGAATATATCAAGACTTGTCGCCAATGCCAGATTCATAGTGATTTGATCCACGCTCCAACACAGGAACTTCGGCCGATCACTTCTCCTTTGCCCTTCGCTCAATGGGGACTCAACCTTGTGGGAAAGATTCATCCTACCTCATCCAATGGCCACAAATTCATCATCACCGCCATTGAGTACTTTACGAAGTGGATTGAAGCCATCTTGCTAACGTACATAACTGACAAACAAATATCCAAGTTCATTCTCAACTACATCATTTGTTAGTATGGCCTTCCGTAATCCATCATCACTGAAAATGAACGTTTGTTTAAAAACTAAGACATTCGTGAGTTATGTGAGCGATTTCACATCCAACACCATTTTTCATCTCCATACTACCCACAAGGAAATGGTCAAGCTGAGGCGTCAAATAAAACCATTGTCAAAATTCTTAAAAAGACTGTCAATGATGCTGGCCATGACTGGCATATACAACTCAATCCTGCTCTGTGGGCTTACCGCACTAGCATTCGTACGCCTATAGGAGCCACTCCCTTCACCCTGGTCTTTAGGCTGAGGCCATATTGCCCATTGAGGTTGAAATTTCTTCCCTACAAGTCTCCTTGAAGGGTCTGACTGATGATGAGGAGTACAGACAATCACTCCTACACGAGTTGGAGATGCTAGAAGAAAGAAGGAAAAATTCCTTGAACCATCTACAATCGTATTAGAACCTTCTTTGTTGTAGTTACAACAAGAAAGTCATAGAAAATTTGACATTGGTGACTTAGTCCTCATGCAGAACCCTAAGAACTAGACTAATAGAGAAAAGCCAGGAAAGTTTGAACCAAACTAGTTGGGTCCTTATGTCATCATATCTTCTTTTGGTTCTGGAGCCTATCAGCTGGCGACTCTAGATGGAGAACAACTGACAGAGCCTATTAATAGTTTACATCTCTGAAAGTTCTACGCATAGCATCAGGAGATCGAGCTAAAAACCATAAAATACAAAAAAATTGAAAAAATGGTAAAAATCATTGCCTTGATGAAAACCTGGCAAACAGGCATCCTGGCAGCACCAAAAAAAAAAGAAAAAAAAATAGTAAAGAAAAATGATTCGTCCAACAGTGAAAACCTGGAAAACAGGCACTTTGGATAAGTACCATGGTGAAAACCTGGCAAACAGGCGCCATGCGTAATCAATCATCGCTCTGCCATCTACTGTTACTTTGTCTACCTTGGCCTAGGATGAAATACATTTCCTGCCATTATCAAGCCAATCGCTATCACATCATAACCTTCCTCTCATGGTTGATTAAAGGTTGACATCACGTCCTGGCTACTGTCCCTTTGGCACCCCTGGCACATCTCTTTCACGTCCTTTAAAATTGGCTAAGTCTTGGACCTGACTGGGGGAAAATTTTTTATCATGTAACTGCAGTGGATGTCACACATGGTTTTGACAATTGGTTAGAAAAAGTCTTGAAAAAAGACATAAAAATCATAAAAAGTCCTTAAAAAAGACATAAAAAGTCCTTAAAAAAGACATAAAAATCGCAAAAAGTCCTAAAAAAGACATAAAAATCATAAAATGTCCTAAAAAAAGGAAGACAAAAACATCATAAAATGTCCTGAAAAAAGAAAAAAAACATGGCAAAAAGTCCTAAAAAGAGACCAAAAACATCCTGAAGAAAGACCTAAACACCGAAAAATATTCCGAAGAAAACCACAACAAACATCAAACTGTCTCGAAATCACAAAAACATTGTCATTCTGTCAAATCAATAAGTCTTTGTCATTTGTCTGAACTACGTTGTCTCTGTGCATTTGCTATATAGGGAAGACTCATTTTCAAGTCCCCGAGACATTAGGTCAGTCCTTTTAGGTTTGTCAAAATAAAATCATGGCACAATCTTTTGTCATCAAGACAAAGTCATTAGTCGTGTCGAACTACGAGGTCTCTGAGTGCATGACGTAGGCAAGGCCATTTGTTGATGAGCCCCCAAGGCCGCACTAGGTCAGTCCATTAGGGTTCATGACATCACATTGGCACACACGTCAAACTGTCTTCAAGACAAAGCAAATCATTCCAAAATGGATAAACTCCTAAAAACAAATTATGGCAATCATTTATTTCAATATGACAATCTCATCAGCATGTCAATCATATCATCATGACAATATCAACATAGTCAACACAAGTCAAACTTAGTTAAAACTAGTCAAATGATCGTAACCTGTCAAACTGTCAACTCTTGCTTAGCTTTCAGATGTGTCCTTTTGAAAGTTAACCTCTGTCATTCATGCCTTAGGATGTGTCCTTCCTAGGCATTGTCACTGTCATTCAACACTTTGAGGGATCCACTTGACATCTAAGGATCACTCCTCTTGACATCAATATTCTTCAGATGTGTCCTTCTGAAGAACAAACTCTGTCATTTATGCCTTAGCATGTGTCCTTCCTAGGCATCGTCATCATTTTGAGGGACCCCTTTTGACATTTAGGGATCAATCCTCTTGACATCAACATTATTTACAATGTGTCCTTCCTGAATTCGACAATTTTCGACAATTTTCATTTGGGCATCATCAAAACTTTGACACTCTGGCATCTCATCATCATCAAGCCTGACATCTTGACATTAGAACAATGGATATCCAGACGCACTTGGAAAACACTTGGCACTTGTCTTTTGGATTTTTATCATGTTATTAGTTTTTCAGCGAGATCCCAACAACAGGATTTAGAGAAGCAGTGACGTATCATGACAATTGACATGCATGATTACTAGTTTCTCAGCAAGGTCCTGATTCTAGGATTTAGAAAAATGATGACGTATCATGATAAGGGATTTATTTTTGTATTTTGGAAACCATGATGCTAGTTTCTCAAGGATGTCCTGGAAACAAAATTTTGAGAAGCAACGACGTTTCATGAATTGTCCTTCTTTTCTTTTCTGTTTACGGTTGGTTATGACAAAAAGACTAGGGCAATCACGCTCTTAGTATGAGTCATGATCATCCTTTCTATGAATGCTTGTCTAAATGTGATGGTATGACCTTGCAAATCTTGATTTATTTCATATCATGGTGTTTGTTGGCCATTACAACAGTCTGCCCAATGATGATTAAGAGCAATAAATATTAAAGTCCTATGGTAAGGTTTTGAAGGATTTGGTCTAGGAACTAACATGCATCTCCTTCAGTCTGGTCGTCTTCTCTCATCAGTCTGGTCATCTTCTCTCATCCATCTCACGATGATATCCTGTGACATACAAAAAAACATAAGTGCATCCATGATCATATAAACTTTGCATTAGGTCCATACATACATCATCCATAGCATTAAACCATATAAAATTTCATTGCATTCACATTTGCATAAAAATGGCATCCATTCAAATAAATACATTATGCATATCATTATCATCATCACAAAAATCGACAAAACATATAAAGCAACATTGCATTGTCATGACATCATCTCATAAGTAAGCATCATAGGACATACATGGAAAGACATATAAATGATACCATCATCCATCATAAACCAAAAACATACATAAAGCATCACATCACATATATCATAAGGCATAAATCAAATAACATCACATAACACACATGTAGGCTGCATCAAAACTGCATCATCATATAATATCATCTAAAAAATGTACAATGTCACATGATAGAGTCAAGAGATATCCCAAAAATGGAGCTCGCAGACTCAATAATATATACATAATGTGTCATAACATGGAAACAATATGACAAACAGGCCCCTAGGGTAGACTCTCATCATCCCCTCGTGGCAAAGAGTGTGGCGGCTGGAGCTCTGTGACTGGCACTGAAATGATAGGTGGACCTGTGGCAGCCTCTATCTGTGCAACCAATGGAACTGACACTGATGGCATCATCTCCATGGTAATAGACACCTGTGATGTCACTGTGGCCAGGCTCTGAGAAGAAGGATCTACTACTGGTGGCTGCCTCTGCACTGACCACTGCACTGAACCAGTGGACCCACGACTGTGGCTCGAATGATGACTCGAGGCATGCCTGTGAGAGTGGTGGGACCTGTGCCTTGATGTGTGCCCTGATGAGGTAGACCCTCTGGCACTCGTATGGCTCCTGCTGCTGCTCCCACTCCCTGATCGGTGGCCACTGCCTGTCCTCGTTTGTGAACGCGACAATGTAGGATCTCGTCGCTCAAGAGGCACTACCTGCTCATATAATGTCATGTATTGTCCTAGCCTCATGCTCACCTTGGCCAACTCACGGGCCATATCCCTAGAGGGCCCTGTACATAATGCTACAAACTCGACGCACCACTGAGCTAAGTCCTGCTGACGGATCACTACCTAATCCCACTCTACCCGAGCCACCTCTAGCTCTGACTACAGTGCTTGAACTTGTGCGACACTCTCATCCAATCTCCTCTGAAGGTCTGCCACCCTCTAGTCTATCGTGGCATCATGGGGCAGTGCCGAGCTAGAGGGTATCTCCTCATATCCCTCCACCATCCTCCATCTGAGAAGTCTCTCAGCCTCATCCATGGCATCATCGTCATCATCGTCATCCTTTGGCACATCCTCTCTGCTGACTCCCTCATTTCCAGGCACATCTACCTCAACATCCTCCTCCTGTCTGGCCTCCTCCTCCTACATCGGCTGCTCCTCCTCCCGTCTCCCCTCCTCTGCCACATCCTCCTCTCGTCTCCCCTCCTCCGTCACATTCTCCTCCCGTCTCTCCTCCTTTGCCACATCCTCCTCCTGTCTCTCTCCCTCCTCGGCCACCTCTACGATAGCATCTAGTGCTACTCTCGCCACACGTGGACGCAGCCTCTGACCCTATCTCTAACCATCTCGCCTCCGTCTCCGGCCGTCTCCTCCATCATCCCCACCCTGGCCTCCATCCCTGCCTCTGTCCCAGCCTCCATCTCTCCCCTTGCCTCCATCCCTACCTCCATTCCTCCCTCGGCCTCTGCCCCTATCACTGCCTCTGCCTCCTCGCCTGGCTCTCGGTACATGAGGTATCACTGACCGTCTGTCCACAGGTGCTGGCCCATCGGGATCTATCAATGACACTAGTCTATGTGCCTGCCACCATAGATCATAATCTACTGTGGTCCCAGGATCTGCAATCCCACCTCTCCATCCCCACGGCTAGGATCTTAGCCCATCAATTTGCTGCTCTGCAAAGGCTACTGGAATGGCTGGCCCCCAAGCATACTTTCAGGAAGATTGAGCATACTCGGCTATCCCTGCAGGTACACCCTGCTGCTCTCTGAACTGTCTAAGGACACGCTGTGACATATACATCTCTATGATCAGCTGGCTCTGCATTGTCCTGCCAATCAAGTATCGATACTATTTACATAGGCTGAGATGGTCCACCTCGTCATCCCACTGCTGACAGTCTCTGTACGACCTCCAAATAAATGACACCATAGTATTAATGCTGTGATGTAACAACCCGTCTCTCCCATCCGTGTCTGCTGTAAGGCACCGACATAATAATAGGTATAGGGCATCCCCTCAGCCAGCTGTGTTCTCTAGATGGGTGGTCAAAATATAGCTATGTGCTCCCAGACCCAAATCATCACTAATGTGGTCCCACAAGAGATACTCTCTTCCCTCCGGTAAACAACCTCGTGCAGCTGGTGGTAGAATGTGCCCAATAAACATGTGCCCTAGGCATAAACTGTCCTATCCCGCTTCATCCCGATGAGGACGTCTCCCCAGCCAATAGGGAACCCATGTCCTCGATGGTTAGGAATCAATATTCCGCCAATAAGTGTCCCCAAGAATGCATCAAAATGAGCATAGTGCTCCACCATAAACTCCCACCGGATCTCGTATCTCTGGATGCCTAGTCCTGCGCCCTCATCTCGATAGTATGTCCTGAAAGTTTGCTCGCCATGGCGAGGGTCGTAGATGATCCGCTCTCCTCGGATTGGTACATGTAGAATGCAACACACATCCTCCAGTGTAATGGTTGCCTCTCCTGTCGGTAGATGGAAGGAACATGTCTCAGAATGCCAACGCTCACACATTGCAGTCAGTAGTCACCTATTTGCCTGAATAGCGGGCATATAGGTGACATAGTATAGACCTAGCCACATCAGTCATTGTCACTCCCGCGGAGTCAGCTGGTCAACAAACCGAAATGTCATTGGTCTACTCGCATGTAAATAGGGGCAAGCTGTCTTTGCACAAAGCCAAACGTGTCAATACCTTATAGGAAACTTTCAGTATAATCAAAAGCATTTTCAACTTGGAAAAGCATCAAAATCAGCGATGGTCAAAGTCAAAGTCAAATGCATTGCGTTGACTACAATTGTGTCACAAAACAATGAATGCATCGTTTCATACTTCAAATGTGTCTCCAAATGTCAATTGCATTGCTTGGTTTGTCAAATGCATCACATCAGAGCAATTGCATCGTGATATATGACACTTGCATTGTTTCATTCAAATGCGTCGCTTAAATAGGTGATTGCGTCACAAAAATATGATTGCGGCATTCTAAACTTCGAATGCGGCTCAAAAAGGCGAATGCATAGCAGTTTTTGTCAAATGCGGCGCAAAACCTTGGTTTGCCCGAAATTACCCTTGCACTTGCATTGTGACGCATCAAATGCATCAAACGTGAAGTCAAATGCAGCTTACGTGAACGCATATGCGTCGTGGTGCATTTGTTATTCGTCCTAAAAACCTACTTTTTGCATGCAAAACGAAAAAATTACAAAAGAGGTTGGGGGTACATACCGCTGGCTCTGAGCCCTCTGGCCGCTTGAAAGTCCGTACGATCTCGCCGTGATGCTCTGTGACTAGAATCACCATCCTCGCTGCACTCCTTTTCGCTCTGAGCTCTCAAAAATTTACAAAGTGAATAGTGAAAATGAATTGACTTTTACCCCTTTGTCAACCTATTTATAAAGTCAAAATGGCATTTGTCAATTAGGTTATTATTGGAAGCTCATTTGACCAACTTTGACCACCCAGTTGGCTGTCTTAAACATGTCAGAATCTGAAACCGTCCATGCTATCATTTTTTTGGTCATCAAATTGACTTATTGGGACCCTTTCCAAATTTTTCTGCCACCAACCTAAAATTTGAAAAATTTCCCGAGGGGGCATTGATACTCTATACCTTCACTGGGGCATAGCTTTGACTTATTTTCTTTGTCACAATGTGACATGCTACATTATGACAAAGAGGGGCAAAATGTAGACACTTAAAAATGACCTAGGCCTGCAAGCTCTATTTTTACCACTTTCGTCCTAGCATAATTATGACATTTAATTATGTCCTTGGTCCACATTTGACTATTAATTAAATAATTCATAATTGTTTAATTAATTCATGTCCTTTTTATTCTTCATGATTATTAAATAAATAAATTATATTTATTTATTAAATATGTCATTAATTATATAAGTCTTCCCCTAATTAAATAAATTTCTTAATTTATTTAATTACTTTTCTTTATTTATTTATTCGATATGTCACTAATTGTCATAATTAAATGAATTGATTAATTTATTTAATTATTAATCATATCTTCTAAATTAAATAATTATCTTTAATTATTTAATTGTCAAAATTAATATTTCCCTCATTTTAAATAAATTAAATTATTTAAAATGATATCACATTCTTAACTGATAGTTCATTTTAGTAAATAATCTGAAAATTGATTATTTATTATTTCACAAAATCCATATTTTGAATTAATTTAATTCAAATTGGTAACTTTCCTCCAAAAATCAAGTAATCGGGCACATTATGGATTTTTAAATATGATCTTCAGTTCAACTCTTATCTTCTTGATTTTTTCGAATCTCACAAATCAAGTAGTCTTTATCTTCTTGATTTTTGAAAATCCTTATTTTCTAATTAATTATCTCATTTATTCTCCATCGCTGATTCAATTTTCTCAGATGACATCTCGACTACTCGTTTAAGGATTTTTCCCTAACCCTGATTAGGGATTGTCTGATTTAATCTTAGCCTTTGATTTTAGGCTTTTGTCAAAAGTTGATCTTGTCTGTCCATTCAAAATGGCATTTTCTATAAAATGCTATTTTGCTCTCATTTTTAGATTACACACTGACACACTTAAGCATTTTATAGGCATCATAGCATTTATTGTGATATTCTGTTAAGTATTGGCATATTTAGGCATAGGCATTTTTAATCACATAGTCATAGGCATAGGCATTTAGATTCAAATCCTTCAAAGCTTGTGTAGGACTTCATCAAAGATTGCTCGCACATTCGGTCTGAGGGCAATACGACAATCAACAAGTTAGAAGGTGTTACAAAGGTGAATCATGGAGGTCTCGATGATTAGCTGGTATAATCGTTTTATTTATTTTAGTTTCATTGTACTTTGTAATTTCTTTGGGTTTCTTAGTCTTTATTGATTTTCTAACATCTAACATAACCTGAAATTTTACCCTTAGTTACAATTTTTTCTTAAACCAACAGGACATATGGCAAATTTCCCATCCATTTTCCCTGTTTCCAAGAGTGCACCTGTCAATTTACCTTTTTCTTGTTTTACCACCTATTGGTTAATCCTTATGTTTTAGTAAAATTAGAAACCTAACTCTCCAATATTACGTGTTTAAAACTACGGATAATAGTTTTCACCCTTATTTTTAATATTTTACTGTTTAACATTAGATCACACTATTTAATTTTAATAAATCATATCTATTACGTAATTATTTTAATGACTTTTGAAATTTATCATTCCAAATATAATATCTAATTAAATGTCCATTTTTTTGATATTCTATTCAATACCTCTTTATCCAAATATTTAAAATTTATAAATAAACTTCATTAATAAGCGGATTATTAGTCCATTATATTAAATTTAAAATAAACATTATTTATAAATGCAAATTTATGTTTTATTTACATATTCATCTTTAATAAAAGAATAATATAAGCTATTAAATCATTATCCCCTTGAATTAATTTAATAATTAATTAATAAAATTCTCTTAATAATTTAATTTAATACTTTAATTAAATCAACATTACAAATACGACCAACGTAACCCAAAACAACACCTGAACGACAATGAACCATGACCATGCCAAATAATTGAAACACGTTAATTAACCAGTTAACTTGAACGACAAAATAGAACAATATTAAATGAACAATTAAAACGAATGACTCAAACAAAGCAATACTAAAACAAGAATGAGGTCGCAAATAGATGACGTCGTCAAGCAATATGACGGGGTGATAGACTAGGATGAGGAAATTTCTTGTCAACTCTGGTTTCCACATCATACCCATTGGGTTTAGAGGGCACACTGAAGCCTGATAATGGAGGTGGAGTCGGTGCCCGGTACCTGCATCTTGTGCTAAACCAACGTCAAACAATATATGTATCCAATTGCAAGCATATAGTGAGAGGAAGTCGCAACATAGCATGGTGTTGGTGAACAAGCAATGCTACACCGTCCCCTCACTCGACTCCAAACAATAACACATTATCATACTATCATGAAACAAGCATTAAAAAATTTACATACAAACATAATATCACATCCAGATGATAAGCGTAACTATATAAGAACAAACACACGCATCATCATATCATCAACATCCGAAAAGAGAGTATCATAATCGTCCATGCAAACAAAACTGTCAACCAAACAAGTCAAACTGGTGAGACAATCTCCATCAAAGTCTCAAGTCCACAACAAAACATGAGAAGAGTATTAGAAAATAACAACACGAGGGGTATTACACTAGGTATAGACCAAGAAATACTATGTTGTCATGCAAGAGAAAGTCTAATGTGATGACACTACACAATTGTCAAGCCTTTATACTACTCTAACATAACAAAATGTAGTAATTGTTCAGGTCTAGAGAATAAATTGAAAGAACATTAGGAGAGCCTTGAAATCAATAACACAACCAAAAAATGCACAACAAGTGGCTAAAATCCCTATAGAATTTAGCTGGTAGTAGTTAAATTTTGTTTTTAGTTATGTTCTTTTGATGTGCATTTGTTGGCCTTGTTGTGACCAACTAGTTCTCTTTCTTTCTATTTTTCAATTTCATATCACATGAGACTTGTTTCTCTTGACTCTTGATTACTATTGTGTAATAGGGTCTAGGAAATGGTTTAATCTTATTTTTATCAATATCAAAAACATGGGGAAGATGCATACCTCCCAAATAATTACAACATACATAGACTTACTCACATTGAATGAGAAGTATAATAAGAAACTTACACATACCAAGATTATTAAAATTTGAGGTAATGTGTATTCTCTCTCTTTAAGCCTCCTACAAAATATTATTGATAGTCATGACATAATTGTTTCTAGCACTTTACCCAAAATTTCACTAAATAGATATCCCAATGATATAAATAGATCTATGCAAATAAACCAAACTCCCTCTAAGTACTTAATAATTTAATGATCCCTCTTTTCCAAAGACTTGTGTTATTTATTCATTCATACTCTTTTAATGGAGTACCACATATATGACATGTGAAACATTCAATGAATCTTCAAGTTCCAAATTCTCTCCACCATATTAGCATAGTGAACTTAATATAATGGTGCCCTTTGAGGGGAATTAATGGAGTGGCTCAATCACCACCACACCATACTAACCCTAGTATGGTGTGATAAAGTCCATACATCTATAATGAACCTACAAGAAGAATAAGACAATGCACACAAAAATATGAAGAATATAGAGAAACAAAAAAATACTACCTTCACAATGCCACTTCCAAGGGGCAACCTCCCAATAGAGCTTACACTCCACTTAAAAATATCCAAGGTGATTTCCACTTAGGAATTAATTACTATTGGCTAACAGATTGGGTACCTTGAGGTTTTATTCCAATAACCTTAATTCTTAGTTTGAAAGTTGCCAATGCCTTCCAACAGCTCTGGATAATTTCTCTCCTAAAGAAAAAATTACTCTTTAAATTTTGGAGGTACAACTCCCTCTTTTAATATTCAATAAATTCAAAGAAACTAGAGAAATAAAATCTATGTTTTCTTTTAACCTGAAAGAAATAAAGGCAGAAAACCCAATACTAGAAAACTTTCCAATATCAGATGCAATGGAATAAACACTACTAATACTAGCACAAAGACTAGCAAGCAAAGATCTACTTATAAATTTTGATTACTGATCCAATATTATCTAAAAATAAAACCAATTACATAGATAAGTGGTCATACATTCACACAGGAATAATAAAGCATGAGAGAAAAATCAAACACACAAACTCAATATTTCTAATTTATCTCTATAAACAATAAGCACATAGATGCATAGAGGTTTCAATCACAAAGTATTATATTCAAAAATGGTAAAATATCAGGTCTTTTCAAAAACTATCCAAGAGATTTATTTGATTCCATAGACAAATATATATAAGCGGATGAATAACTACTTCTTTCTCCAATAACTACCGAAAAATAAATAAAATATTATAAAATAATAATAAAAACTAGAAAGAAATTGAAAGGTTAGGACAGTGACACTTCATTAGTTGATTCTTGATTCACCAATGTGGTGAGTCTCTTCCATAATTCTTGGAAGGCTTTAAAACGACATGTGACATTTCCTTATGCTGGGGAATAGTGATATTCCCTACTCACAACTTCTATGCCATTTGATTGTCATGTCCTACTTTAATTCTCTTGTCATACGTTCTCACCAATCTAGTTGTTTGAAACAGAGTTATGTCTATCCAACTGAACCTCCTCAAGCTTTCAACATTGAAAGGTTGGGTGCTGGTGATCTCGTTAATCATCTTTTTGAAATTCTTCATCAAAATTCCAATGTCTTCATCACTGTCCCTTCCATCCCAAGTGGGTTTCAAACCAAGTGGAGAGAGATTGCTGTGAACTTCTTCCATAACTGTATTGCTTTCAGTTAACATTTTGTTAGATTCTTGTAAAATTTTCCTTACAACTTGCAATTTTCACTCCACACTTTTATCCTAGATCGCACAATGACCATCTGCAACATTAGGAATAATCTACTCACTGGCTAGTTTCTCCATACCCATGCTCAACATCCCTTTAATTTCATTAAGGTATGTAGCCCATATTGCTTCTTCGTTCTTGGATGAGGTAATATCTTTTTCTATCTCTATTTTCAAAGCATATTCCTTTTGATGGGTTCTCAAAATTTCTGAGATGAATTGATTACCCTTATCTATTATATTGCTACTCCACTCCTCTATAGATTTCCTAAAAAAATTATAACTTTGCATTTTACTAACTATCTCTTTTCCCATCACTGATGTTGGATCAAAAGAAGCTCCAACTTGAGAGATGGGTTGAGGAGTAAAATCAAAAACTAACTTTAGACATTCATTCAAAACCCTGACCTAGTTTTTCAATTCATCTTTACTTTTCTTATCTTTGTTATTTCATTCAACTAACCTCATTTTTGTCACCTAGAAATTGTGTACATATCCATCTATTGTAGAAGGCCCTAATTTTATCCTAGCAACATTGAAATCACTTGTAGTTTCTTGGTTAACTTCTTTTTGTGCAGTAGGGTGGGAAACTTCTACACAAACATTTCTTGTGCTATCATCTTCTACCAATCTAGATGTGGTATTTAACCTCTTAGGATTAGGAGTCTTCTGAAGCACCTAACTCACTATATCTTGCTTTGGGAGATCTAACTGAATCACCTTCCTTTTCTTCGACAATTTATTTTCTAACCAAGTTGATATGGGAGGTACAATAGCTACCTTAGAACTAGAAGCATGAAACAAAGTCCTCTTTACTGGAGGGGTGATAGTATCCACATGTTCTAGTGAAGAGGGTGGAGTAGGTCCAATCCTAAGATATTTGTTCACTTCTTTAGTAGGGGAGGAACTATGGGATGAGGAAGAGGTATTAATGGAAATTTTACCTATTTCATCTTCCTCCTCAGCTACATCTTTATCCTTACTTAGTTGAGGCAGGTTCAACACATCTTCTCCACATGTTTATTCTAATAAGTTCCTTTCAGGGGGCTCATCATCACCATCACCTTGAGCCCCTAATGATACCTAATGTGAAGTTGAACCTAAAGTTCCTGAGATTATAGGAGGTTGATTACTTCTGCAAGTCTATAAGTTGAGTACTCTGTGACCTGGTTTGAGGATGTTGTTGTTCTGTCTTCTTCTTGGAAGCCCACTCCTCTGTTCTCTTCAAAAAAGGTTCAATTTTTGCTTCAATAGTTTCAACTTCCTTGATACTCCAATCCATGATAGCAATAGGGTGGGTGGATATATGCTCAGTGAAGATAAGATCAATCGGATCTTATTCATCTTCTTCTATACCTTGAACATCCCAACCTAAATCAAAGATTCTTGTCTACCTTAAGGATAGTCTCATTCAAATTCTTCTTCTCACTTCAAGTTCATCAAGACAATCTACCAGTAATCTTCCAGTTGAGGTATGTGATAGAAACCTGAGCCAACTTGTAGGTTATTCTTCACATAATCTTTATTATCAAAAGGGAAACACTCATTGTAAAATTGCAAAGTATATTTGGCTAGGTCCCTTTCGATGTTAAGAGCATCTGACATCAAATTGCAAGTGGATTAACTGAAACCTACATGAAACTATACACCTAGTTTATTTTTCTCTTAACATCTTTTATTTACATCAGCGAGCTATCTGCAAACCTCGATTAATACAAATTTATCTTCTGCATACCTGGGAAGCTTTAAAGGATAACCACTGAAACCACCAACTAGAATGTATGAAAATACTTGGAATAGGATAAAGTGACTTCTATACATGCTAATTAGCTGCATAGACTCAAGAGTGAGCCTCAAGTCAATTCTCCCCTATATTTCTTGAGTCACCCTCATGGTAAATGTATCAATAATTCTCCTGTGATGAAGGTAGCTCTTACCCAACTACAACTTGTCATAATACTTGACAATTAGGACTTCATCTCATGGGAGAAGGCTCAGTCTTAAACTTGGCCAAGGCCTAGTACTGGCGATGACATAAATCAAATATGAGGACATATGAAAAGTTTGATTTATTGCAAAGAAGACGAAAAAATTCATGCATTCAATCACTAATAAGCTTTGCCCAATCTAAGAACTATTTTCCTACAAGCACAATTTGGATAAATAAGTACATTCACTCTTAAAATTCATGTGATTTTTCCTTCCCTCTCAACTTGTGCAAAAACACGACTATGATTGATATCTCATCAATAAAATGATTTCTGTGCAATCCTTTAGGTAATTGGGATTTACCTTTTCTGGGTGCAGCCAACCAATTCTTGGTAGTTATATTTTGGTAAAACCCCTTTTTCACAATGTTACACCTTGTTTCCTTGTTATTGAGTTACTTTCACCTTCATGAGTAGATATGAGGATAAATATAAATTGTGACGTTAATACATATATGGAATACTAAAATAGGTATTAAATTTTTATTGTTTTTAAAAGAATGAATATGTTTTATATTGATGAAATGTGATGAAAGAATATGTGTTACAATGTGTATATTCTAATGCTTTGTTGATGCAAATGTTTTATGATGCAAGTGGATTTCATGTGAACACTTGACTACTGTTATTATGTGCTAAGTTAAATGTAGGAACAAGTTCAATCCTCTAGAAGAGGGGAAGAATCACTCAGGAGAGGGGCTTGGTCGGGTAACCTTTGATAAGACCTAAACTGAGCTTACACACACACTCACCTCTAGTTTAGTGAAATCGAGTCAATAGTTTGGAAAATGGTAAGTTATCTGTAGCCTTGTTTGAGTAATATTTAGAAAATGTTATGATCTTTTCTATGAATGTTTTGAATGGGTTATATGATTAAGTCTCTTGTCATATGTGAGTTCTTCCTTATGTGTTCATATTTGATCAACAAGATATATACACTTCATGTATATATGTTGATCGATGGGATTGTGAATATATGTGTTTAAGTATAAAAATTGAAGTAATGATATATATTTATGATATATGTATATATATATATATACTAATATATGTGTATCTAGTACGTGATGGAAATGTACATACACATATATTAATATATATTTTTATTATCGAAATGTGTGTAAATATTTTATGTGTTTTTTTAATGTCGAGGCAATAATATATATATATATATATATATATATATATATATATATATATATATATATATATATATATATATGTATGTATGTATGTATATATGTATATATATATGTATGTATATATACGTATGTATGTATGTGTGTATGTATGTATGTATGTATGTATGCATTGTTAATTTGTGGTATATATATCGAATATCAAATAATACATTTTATAAACTTATGAATTATGATATATATATACATATAACACATTACGTTATGTATATATATGTACATATACATATATTATATATATATATAATATAAATGATAATGATTTCTATAGCATTGAATTATTAAAGTGCATAGCATTATAGACATAGCAAATGTTAAGTAATGCGCACAACAAACAATTAAAGGGAATAGCGCATGAAATAAGACAACACATAACCATGAGTAATAGTTAAAGTATTTAAAGTGCTGAGTATTATGAATAAGAGTAGTGCCATGTAAAAGTGCATGGTTTCATATGCCAACCAATGTGTAAGTAAACAACCGTATACTAAGTTAATGCAAAGGAAAAAATGAATAACCATGCACAAGAAAATTTGACCAAGTCATTGCAAACAATATCTAAAGGAATAGGGTTCGTAGGAAACAATGTGGGGCTAACTTGTGAGAAGCATGAAACAATTAGAAGTCTAATTTGCAATATGAATTCCAGATTATGAAAAATTATGAAATATGGGAAATGGTTAAGTGTGCAGTTGGCCAAGTAAGTCGACCTGTAGAAGACAATTACCTTGCATTTTTTATTATCATTCTTGCTGTTCATATGAATAAAGTGACTCATTCACCGTAGTTGTGTATGTGTTCATTTTACAATGCTTATAGCTGCCACATTTTCTTAACCTTGCCGAGTCGAACCTTTTGAGTTGACAAGTGTCATTCTTGATACCCTGTTTCTAGCCTTTAGTTGGTAAACTTTGTGTATAAATAGAGGAGTTATCTACCTCAATAGGGACATATTTGAACTCTTGTTGCTTAAATTCTGAGTTGTTGCTAATCTGAGTTGAGATTTGTGAGAGGTTTTTGAGAGGAAGATTTTGGTGAAGAGAAAGAGAGATAGTTTGGGGAACTGCATACTGGTTTAAGGGAAGGATGAGATAGGGATCAAGTTCGATCAATTGGAGCATTGCATAAACAAGTATGCTGAATTCTACTATTTTATGCTATTTATGTTTTGGAAAAGATTCTATGTTCTTTGTTTTCCCTGTTTGGAAATTATGTTTAGTTGTTTATTATGAATAGGTTATTATCTTCTTTAGTTAAGTGTGAAAGGTTCTTGACGAATCTAGTCTAGGGAATTTGGTTATACTCCATATTAAGGAATGGGTGTTTGCAATCACTATTATATACTATATTAAAGATAATCCTACGTAGTAAGAGGCTTAATTCATGAAGTTGGGTTATAGAGTTACTTCGAACTACTTAGTGAGAATGTCATCATTACGACATTATGAAAACCTTGAATGATAATCATTATTTTATTAAATACTCATATCTACTTGAAATAGGAAGTGAGTCTTAACCCTAGTATTAGGGTATAAACTTAGAGGTTATATCAATATTCAATGATAAGGATGAGAGTAGTATTTTATGCTTATGTTATTATCTTATTTTGAATTAGAGTCTAATCACAAAATTACAAAAGGGAACTCACATACCAACAACCCAAAGCCATAACGAGTAAAGAACTTGTAGGTACGAAAGAAAAAACCCTTCTTAGGGTATTGTCCTCCATATTTTATACAAATATAGTAAACATGAGAATATTTGTGATATATTGAAAGAGAGGATTTTATGGAGGTCACTTGAATATTACACTACTTTTTGTTGGAAACCCTAGGTTAGAAATAACCTATTTTGTAGGGTTTTCTATTTGATTATTAATTGAAGAAAATAAGTCAGAAATAACCTATATGATCTAATTGTTCATTTGATTATTGATTATACTTTCATTTGGTGTTGATTTATTGATGAGACCATACTTTGGATTGAGTCCTTTATTGATATGATTAATCTTTTGAATTAGATAATTTTTTGATGAGAGTATATTCTGATTGAAGTCATTTATTGTTGAATATTATACTTTGATTGAAGTCATTTACTGTTAAAGATCATGTTGTTGGGTGTTTTAGCATTTTCTCAACACAGGCGGTGCATAGGCACACTACCTCTCTTGAAAGGAAATCTCCAACAACAAATTGCTGAAAATCACCCCAAGGTCTCTTGGGTGTTAGGTCATGACATGTGTGGAATTCCTCAGTTGATGTTTGATGTGATTTTGCTGGTAATCACAGGGCAGAATTACATAGCTGGATGCAAAGTGAATCTTGGAATGGAGTTCCTGAAGTGGCAAGTTGAAGTGTAGTTTGCTGCAGGTTTGATCAATAATTATGAACTCCTATTTTATCTTAAGATTTGGCTTTACAATCTGAAATGAACCTTAGCATAGGTTACTTATTTAAAGAAAAGGAAAAAGAGCAGGGGAGAAGCGAGGTTCCTAGATCTGAAACTAACTATGAACAGTGATCATGGAGGTTCTACTATGAACAACTTCCTCAAACAGAATTTCACTTAACCAGAAAACTCACAGTATCATGAAACTTGTGCTAGCTTCTAAGGACTACAAATGTTCTACCATTCATTCACCATAATAATGCATGAATAAAGACATAAGTTTGGAACAAATTTTAGTTTATGCCCAGACTAAATTTGCACAGCCATCTACCAGCAGTAAACAACAAAAAAGTATGGACAAGAAAGGGATCAACACAACATAAATCTTCACAACCACAAAACAACATTTACTAAATCTATCAAAGCAATCTAAGAACATGAAGAACACCAAAAGTAAATCTATCTAAATCATCTAACTATGGGAGAAGAATCATGAAACATGCAAGGAAACTCAGAAATTCACCAAAGTCAATGTACTTCTATTAAAATTTCTACATGTCATTACAACAACTCAACTCTATCTTGAAAATGAGAGGAGACCCCCTATTTACAGTGTCCAAAAATTAGAATGAATGGCCAAGAAATTTATTGCATTGTGTGACCAAGATACACTACAAACTAGGGTTCTACCTACCCCCAAATATATTACATTTTAAAATACACTTCTTATCTTTTCCCTATTTTGTCTTCTAGTGGCAACACTGTAGCATTTTGTCTTTTTGCTGATTGCCTTTGCTGTAGCTATTCTGTAAGGATTTCATCATCAATAATAGGGTTCCCTTCTTACTTCTTCAAAGAAACATACTCCATGAACTTTAGGATCAACGGTTGGAGCTTATCAACTTCCATAATATTAGATTGTAGTACCTGGTAACTCCATTGCTTGGACTTGTCGGTGAACTTTTCCCAATCTTTGTCATACTTGGTTGTGCGGTCTCTGAATTGTTTGGATTGGGTGAGGGATCAGGCAGCAAAACTCAAGAAGCCTGTGTGACCTCGCCTGACATTCCATCTTCCATCTTCTTGTGGAAATGTGGCTTTACCTTTTCTAGATCAATTTGAACAATAGACATGTCAAATCCCATCATTAGCTTCAGATACTGGATGCAATCTGCCCTAACATCCTTGGCCCAATCAATATCTGGATCAACCCTGTAAAGTACCTACTCCAATCTCTCCTTTTGGTTCTTTAAATCCAGCTCCCACACATCCACGAGCCAATGATCATCTTCCTTGAATGCAAGCTCCTTTTCACAAGTTTTCTTTGGCAACTTGAGGATGGCCTCAATTTTTGGGTAAGTAGACCCATGCATTCTTGGGAAGTCTGTGTAGAACTTCCTTGTGCCCTCAAGATACTTTTGCACCTCCAAGAACTTGTTTTCTATCCTAATAGCATGACCGATGCCCATATTTCCAACATATAGAACCTGTCGAAACCAATCTTCTGTCATCTTAGCTAAGTTCTTCCTTTTCTCAAGCTTATCTACTTGTTCCTTAGACAACAACTATGGCGGGGCTAAAGATGTCATAGGCTATTCTTTTGCTGATGACCATTGTTGGATACACGCCATCAAGTCAGCTATCTACGCCTTGAGCTCATCTTGATCTTATCCTGCTGTATTAGATGCACCACCGTAGCAATGGACTCCTGAAGGTGATCCACCTTTTGCTCTTTTGAAGGAATTCCCATGTCGATGGTGGAGCCGTTGCAGCTTATTCCTTCTTCTCCCACCACCAACATAGCTACTTGCACTATTCTAGATCCAGAGGCATCCATTGTCATCTTTGATCTAATTTTAGGCTTCTTCTCCTTCTTAGTGTTGATCTGAGCTAGGGCCAATATGGCATCCAATCTTGTTCTCGGATCCCTCGGGGAGGGAGCTTTCTTTTCCAGTTGCTTTTCTAGCTAATCGGGCATTGAATAATTTTGTTTGGGTGATTACTGGTCACCCTCCTTTTCATCTTTCATAATTTCAATCTCTTTATCCTTGGGAGCCTCTTTCTCTGCCCCTATATCTTCTTTTTCCTCATTGGAGTCTTGGATGAACACCGTGCATTTGAAAGGGGATTTGACGGGCAAGCGTTTCATGGGGCTATCCTCCCCTTTGATATCTCTTTCTTCATTTTCTTCTTCATGCCCATGTTCCTTGGGCTGCTCACTTTTCAAATTCTTGTGGGTTTCAACCTCTTCTTTAGGCTTATCCTCTTCTTTATCTTTCTTTTCCTCGCATGGAGGTGACACATCCTCATGTTCTTTCATTTCATGCTCTTGCTCCTGTGAGAGAGGTACAACACCACTATGCTTGGAGTCTTCTTCCTGTTCACCAGTTGGAAGTTCAATGCTATCTCCCATTTTTTCATCCTCTTTCCTTTCTTCTTCGGGAGGTGGTCTTTCCATTTCTTCTCCAACATCCTTAAACTTCCGGGCTAGCTCTTCCTCAAAATCGACATCAAATGTTTGTATAATGAATTTAGTACTAGAATCCCTTTCTTCATCACTCTCAGAAGATTCCATCTTCTCTCCTTCACAAACTACCTTATCAATTTGTAGATGGTAATGTTCTGGATGCTCATGGTAGTCGTCTGCTCTCTCCTCCAATGCATTTGTGGCTTCCCTCTACTAACTCTCCAACTCCTCATATATTTCCATTGTGGCTTTCATTTTAGGAGGCTCAATCGAAGGCTTTGAGGTAGGAACGTTGGTAAGAACCTATGGTAGGGCAGCCTGGATGGTTGGATTCATTAACACTTCTGAAATTTCAGAGGGGACACTTTGCATATGCCTTAAGAATGCTTCTGGAAGGGAGAGTGCCGGTATAGGTATTGTTTGTTGTTGCTAGAGGAAAGGACATAGTTGGCGACATGGAAGCAAAAGAAAGTGGAGAGGTGGTGGCTGAAGAAGAATCAACCACCACGATGGGTCTAGTTGGCTTAGAAGAGGCAAGGTGGACTGAGATTTCCACTGCAGGTGGGGAGGTAGCCGCCATGGCTTGAGAAGTTAGTGAAAGAGCAGTAGTAGAAGAGGTAGCCGGTGGGGACTTGGGTTGATCAACCTCCATATCCTCTCCCTCATGGAGTGGATCCTCTTATATAATAAGAATTTCAGTGACACTGCTCGATTTCTTATGTCTCTTGGAAGGTTCCCCTTCTAAGGCCTTTCTAGCATACACTTTTGGATTGGACTACTGCTCATCAGTCTCCTTTCTTTTCCTTGAGCAAGTGAGTGGAGGGGAATTCTAAGTTTCTCCTATTGACACAGTAGTTACCACACCATCTATTCCACTTGGCTCACTTTTGAGCCCTTCATAAGTTAGGATGACCCCTTGTTGCCTCAATTGGGCCACTTGCCCATCAATCCATTCTTTTGTTCGAGCCTCAATGGGCTTGGTTAGAATTTTGAGGTCATCAACCTCTTACTCATCCCAATTAATTAGAAGTAGTGGTAGATTGGCAACTACATCATACCAGGGGTCTATCATTGTGTTCTCATCCTCTTCTACTTGATCAGGCACTGGGAACAGGTTCACCCTATTCACAAAGTATGTAGTCATTCGCATATAATGCTTCATTCACACCTCCTTATCATTTGTGCAATTAGCCAAAAAGTCTTCAACGCTATGAAAATGGGTGTATTCGTGTTTGAGTTCCTTTCTGATGTGGCCATAGGGATCCATCCATGGCTAAGCTATGTGGAGTTTGAAATGATACTCAAGCAATTCCTTTTCTGAGTTTTGGGCACACTGGGAGGTATGGAGCTCATACATCCCCTGGCTG
This sequence comes from Sequoia sempervirens, assembly GCA_007258455.2. Taxonomy (NCBI): domain Eukaryota; kingdom Viridiplantae; phylum Streptophyta; class Pinopsida; order Cupressales; family Cupressaceae; genus Sequoia; species Sequoia sempervirens. The sequence continues at coordinate 287,796,056 of VDFB02270651.1, read as the reverse complement.
AAATAAAGGGGATAAGAAATCCCTACCAGATGTTTGTTGCTTAGGAGGGTGTGCACATTTCATAGCTATCGAGAAAGGTCCAACAATATTATCTGGTCGTTAGGATACAGGGGCAACTTCTTCGGTTTTTCTGAAAATCCCTCTACACGAATATATGTGAATTTTGGATATTGAATGAACAGAAAGGCGTACTGTTTTAGGAAAGCATTGGCATTGTGGGAGACTCACCTTTCAAAGTCACCCTAGATCAATCTAATGATATGACCTATGAAAGTGTCATTAACCTTGCAGTAGTCCTTCTTGTAGTTCCTGTATTGCAACTGAGGGTACCTATCATATACTTTCAGCTCCCTACCTTGTTCTTCATTTATGTAAGGAAAACTAGATGCGGAAAATGATTTTCCTAACATCAATACCTTAGGAAAGAATGCATAAGTACCTTTAATTATTCAATTACAGTCAAAATGAGATGCACTATGAGACAAATTACAGAAACAAAGTATTTAGACAAACACACATGAACACCAGATATACGTGGGAAAACCCTTACGGGAGAAAAACCCACCACACCAAGAGAAATCACTTTGTATTATAGTAATCAAAGTTACATAAAATTCCAGACTTATCTTTCTGGTGTCATTAAATAGCAGCATTCATCATGTACACTCTTCGAATAGAGACATCCAAGTTACAGACTTTACAGATTTTTAATTCCTTTACTGATACAGTTTGAATTCTTCACACTTCACTGTTGATCAAACTACTATCCAACATCAAAACATCTGTAACTTCTGACTATAACCATGGTGTTCTCTGACTGTTGAGCTCCCTCACAGAACCGTCGCAACGAACAGACTCCCAACGGTTCCAATTCGGCTCTTCTGATTCGTCCACGTGATGCCACATCAGAAGTCATACTCAGTCAACATAATTCATATTGCATTGGCATCTCGGTGAGACACTAACAGTGTCTCACCGATGCCACATTGAACTCATATCGTAGTCGCCAAGAGTTATCATAGTCACCAGGACGTTCTATCAAGTTACAAGAGTTTCACCGAGTCACCAAGCAATCATGATAACTTATTGCTTTCGCTAGAAGGTCATAGCAAATCACTAAGGTTACACCAAAGTTTCCATATCTATCGAGCACCAAATGAAAGTCGGCAAGACTCACATCTATCACTGAGAGTTCATACCGATCTTCATATGCTACTCCAAAGTGTTCACCTGTCGCCAAAACATTTGTGCATCACTGAGAGAACTTACCGATTTATTTATGTTTCATCGATGACCAACTGTTCGCGAAGAGTTACCCCGATAGCCATCGGCTATCGGCAAGACAATAGCTTATCACTCAGACTTCATAACGAAGTCTAAGAGTTATATCGATAACTCCCAAGTAGTCCCTGTCAGCATAGCTTGCTTCCATCGCTAATACCTTTCTCCTAGTTCATTAAGATATACCGAAGATTCCAACTTAAGTCTTAGTCGCTAAGACATATCCACTTTGGTAGGACATCTTACCGAAGTCACTTCCTTTGGCTAAGTCTCTCCAATAAAACACAGTCGGCATAACATTTAATTTCACGGTGACCTCTCACCGAGCCATAATTAGTTACCCTGAGGACATCAATTCATATGCTGTCGACAAGAGAACACTTTGCTGAGACATCTTAGCGAGAACCATAAGCTTCACCGAAGATCACAGTTGCTAAGAGTTACGTTGATAAACGAATGAATGGCCTTTCAGCTAGATATCTCCCGAGCGCTATAAGGTTACAATGAACACACCTCGCTACAATGATAGACTTCACAGTAAACCTTTCGCCAAGACTTCTTCAGGGTCACAGCGACCTGTTCAGAATTTGACAAAGATCATTCAGGCACCTCCAGAGCATGCAAAAATTACTTTACTGAAAATTATGGGCACTAAGGCCCATTGAACTGACACACCACCTGAACTTGTCTGTGCTCACTGGCTTCGTCAATGCATCTGCAACATTCTCCAGAGTATCAACTTTTTCCAAACTGACCTTTCCATACTCAACCATATCTCGTACAAAGTGGTACTGTACATCAATATGTTTTATCCTGGCATGGAAAGTTGGATTCTTTGCCAGACAAATGGCACTCTAACTATCACATAAGATTGTTATTTCCCCTGCATCAAAAATAATGTTAGAACACAAATGTTTCAACCATACAGCTTCTTTACAAGCATGGGTAGCTGCCATGTATTCAGCCTCTGTAGTGGACAAAGCGACTACAGCCTACCGCTTGCTCATCCAACTCACTGCACCACCATTCAATATGAAAATGTATCCACTGGTGGATCTTCTGCTGTCAATATCCCCTACCCAATCATAGTCTACATAACCACAAATGCTGAGAGTCCTCTGTGATTCAACTGAATTACCATGGTAACACAATGCAAAATTTGAAGTTCCCTTCAAATACCTAAACACCCTCTTCATAGCATCCCAATGTATTCTTCCTGTATTAGCCATAAATCGACTAAGTACTCCCACTGCTTGGGCAATGTCTGGCCTTGTACAGACCATTGCATACATAAGACTACCTACTGTACTAGCATAGGGTACACTGGTCATGTCCTCCATCTCAGTAGGGAGATTTTGGACAATCCTCAATAGATAGCTTCATTCCCTGTATGACTGGAACAACTAACTGTTTGCAATCATTCATACAAAATCTCTCTAGAACAGTCTTTATATACTTACTCTGACTGAGCCAAAGCTTTCTATTCTTCCCGTCCCTGGTTATCTCCATCCCTAGAATATACCTTGCTGCACCAAGATCCTTCATTTCAAACTTAGCAGACAACTGAGACTTAAGATCAGAAATCATTAGCTTGCTATTTCCTATGAACAACATATCATCAACATAAAGAGCAATAACAAGCACTTGATCACTTTCAGCTTTATAGTATACATAGTGATCAGATTTTGATCTCACAAAGCCTAAAGATAATACATAGGTATCAAATTTCTGGTACCACATTCTAGGTGACTGCTTTAACCCATACAGAGACTTCTTTAATTTGCATACCAGTTTTTCTTTACCTTTCTCAACAAAGTGCTCAGGCTGGGACATATAGATTTCTTCTTCAAGATCACCATGAAGAAATGCTGTCTTCACATCCATCTGTTCAACCTCCAAGTCATAAGCTACTGCAAGTGACAATAGAAATCTAATGGATGTCAGCTTTGCTACAAGAGAAAAGATCTCCATAGTCAATTCCCTCTACCTGGGAATAACCCTTTGCAACCAGTCGTGCTTTGTATTTTTCTACACTGCCATCCAGACCAATCTTTTTCTTAAATACCCATTTACAACCCACAGGTTTTCTACCTTTAGGCAAGGGCACCAGACTCTAGGTTTCATTTTTATCTAATGATGCCATTTCTTCCTCCATGGCTTCCAACCAAGAATCTAAATCAGACATCTTAATTTCCTCCTTTACAGTCCTAGGCTCATCAATGCTAGAAATCAAGGCATAGGCACAAGTAGAATCAATTAATGAGAACCCATACCTATCTGGTTGTTTCCTTTCTTGGGTTGACCTCCTCACTGGCTGAGGATGAGGTTCATCTTCTTCAGAGCTTTTAGAACTGCTTGAGCTCTCCTTAGTTTTAGGTACATTTTGAATCTTCAATTCCTCTTTCTCTGGTGTAGGAGGAATTGCTGCTACATCCTTACTATTTTCTGACTTTGTCTCTAACTGCAGATCCAAGGTGGAAGGTTTTAGCTCATGAAAGATTACACTTTTGCTGTATACAACCTTCTCTGTAACAGGATTCCAAAGCTTGTATCCTTTGATGTTAGCACTATAGCCAATAAATATACACTTAACAACCTTGTTGTCCAACTTAGATCTTTTTACATCCGGCACATGTGCATATGCTTCACAGCCAAAGACTCTAATATGTCTAAGAGAGGGCTTCTTACCAGACCATGCTTCCATAGGTGTCTTATCAACAAGAGCAGAGTTTGGAGATCGATTAACTAAGTAACATGCAGTAGTAGTAGCTTCAGCCCAAAACTTTTCTTCCAAACTAGCACTACTAAGCATACTTCGTGCTCTCTCCATCACTATCCTATTGAACCTTTCTGCAACTCCATTCTGCTATGGAGTGTAAGGTGTAGTCTTGTGTCTTTTGATTCCACGATCTTTACAATATCTTTCAAATTCATCAAAACAGAATTCACCGCCATTATCAGTCCTTAAGCATTTTGTTGTTTTACCAGTCTGATTATCAACAAGATTTTTAAACTCCTTAAATCGACTGAACACTTCTGATTTATTTTTCAAAAAATATATAAATGCTCTTCTTGAATAATCATTAATGAACGACACATAGTATCTTGATTTAGACAAAGAAGGAATATCTATTGGACCAAACACATCCGAATGAATATAGTCTAACAAACCAGAAGTTTTATGAGAACTGTCATAAAATGAAACACAATGCTGCTTTCCATATATACAGTGTTCACAGAATTCAAATTCTAGATTACAGTCTTCAAGCCCCTCAACTAGGTTTTTGTTCTTCAAGATTTTTAAACCTTTTTCTCTTATGTGGCCTAACCTATGATGCCAAAGCATATTCTTTTCTACAGGAAGTTTTACTTCCATAGAGTTTACATAATTAGGGACTATTCCCTCTTTACCTCCATGAGCAACTTTCAGTGACTTCGAAGAGACACTATTACAATGAACAACTTGTGCATCCAGCTTGTATAGGGTACCGATTCGAGCACCTCTAGCTAGCACCATTGCACCTCTAGTCATCTTGCAGCCACTTCCCGAGAACAAGACTTGTACTCCGATATCATTTAGCTTACTGACAGAAAGTAAATTTTGAGCCAAAATTGGTATGTGCATAACATCATTGATCCCCTTTATTCTGCCATAAGGGAATTGGATTCTGACTCTTCCACGGCCAACAATTTCCAAGGCTGAATCACTCGCCAAGTACACCTTTCCACCATCGTATTCTTCATACTTTGTAAACTATTCTCTGTGAGATGTCATGTGGAACAATGCTCCAGAATTGATCAACCAGACATCATCTGATGCCTGAGTAGCCAAGGCTACAATGAAGGCGTCACCATCACTATGAGAAGAACCATTATCGAAAGATCCTTTCTTCTTTTTCTCCTCTTTACAATCCTTTCAGACATGACTAGCTTGCCCACAGTTCCAGCACTTCACCTTGGACTTCTTTCCAGGAGACTTTGATCTCCCTTCTAATTTTTATTTGGACTTCTTGTCCTTCTCCTTGCCTTTCTCCTTTGACCTTCCTCTGACAGCAAGAGCCTCCTTCGCCATCTCAGAAGATTTTCTTCTCATTTCTTCTGACAGCAAAGAACCAACAATATCTTCCATTTTGAAACTGGATGTTGTACTCCCAATAGCCATCACTAGATGATCCCATAAGTCTGGCAAAGAACATAACAGAAGCATACAATGATCTTCTTCTTCAATCTTTACACCAACAGATGTTAATTGTGTGAGCAACATGTTAAATGCATTCAAATGATCAGCTACAGACCCTCCTTCCTGCATTCTCAAAGAGTAAAGCTTCTTTCTCAAGAATAACTTATTCACCAAAGATTTCCCCTGATAAATAGACACTAGTCTCTTCTACAAGAGAGAAGCAGACTTCTCTTCATGCACATTGAGAAGAACTGAGTCTGCCAAACAGAGCCTTATCAGCCCCTTCACTTTCCTATCTGCAAGGTCCCATTCTTCTTGCTTCATGCCTGTAGGTTTAGTTCCAGACATAGCAAGCCAAAGGTCTCGATCTACTAAGAGATCCTCCATCTTGAGTTTCCACAATTCAAAGTTACTACCATTGAATTTCTCTATTTCAATCTTCCCAGAGGAACTAGACATCTTAATCTGTAAATAGAAATAACAATCTCTACAAAACTCCCACTGAACAATATTGACACAAAAAACCCAATGTACCCCCAAGGATAACACAACTGGCCAGGCTATGATACCACTTGTAAGGAAAACTAGATGCGAAAAACAATTTTCCTAATGTCAATACCTCAAGAAAGAATGCAGAAGTACCTTTAATTATTCAATTATAGTCAAAATGAGATGCACTATGAGAAAAATTATAGAAATAGAGTATTTAGACAAACACACATGAACACCAGATATACGTGGGAAAACCCTTACGGGAGAAAAACCCACCACACCAAGAGAAATCACTTTGTATTACAGTAATCAAAGTTACATACAATTCCAAACTTATCTTTCTGGTGTCATTAAATAGCAACATTCATCATGTACACTCTTCGAACAGAGACATCCAAGTTACAGACTTTACAGATTTTTAATTCCTTTACTGATACAGTTTGAATTCTTCACACTTCACTGTTGATCGAACTACTATCCAACATCAAAACATCTGTAACTTTTGACTATAACCATGGTGTTCTCTGACTGTCGAGCTCCCTCACAGAACCATCGCAATGAACAGACTCCCAATGGTTCCAATTCAGCTCTTCTGATTCGTCCACGTGATGCCACATCAGAAGTCATACTTGGTCAATAGGATTCGTATTGCATTGGAATCTCGGTGAGACACTAACGGTGTCTCGCCGATGCCACATTGAACTCATATCGTAGTCGCCAAGAGTTATCGTAGTCGCTAGGACATTCTATTGAGTTACAAGAGTTTCACCGAGTCACCAAGCAATCATCCTGACTTATCACTTTCGCTAGAAGGTCATAGCGAATCACTAAGGTTACACCAAAGTTTCCATATCTACTGAGCACCAAATGAAAGTCAGAAAGACTCACATCTATCACCGAGAGTTCATACCGATCTTCATATGCTACTCCGAAGTGTTCACCTATCGCCAAAACATTTGTCCATCGCTGAGAGAACTTACCGATTTATTTATGTTTCACCGATGACCAACTATTCGCCAAGAGTTACCCCTATAGCCATCGACTATCGGCAAGACAATAGCTTATCGCTCAGACTTCATAACAAAGTCTAAGAGTTATATCGATAACTCCCAAGTAGTCCCTGTCAGCATAGCTTTCTTCCATCGCTAATACCTTTCTCCGAGTTCATTAAGATATACCGAAGATTCCAACTTAAGTCTTAGTTGCTAAGACATATCCACTTTGGTAGGACATCTTACCGAAGTCACTTCCTTCGGCTAAGTCTCTCCAATAAAACACAGTCGGCATAACATTTGATTTCGCGGTGACCTCTCACCGAGCCATAATAAGTTACCCCAAGGACATCAATTCATATGCTGTCGGCAAGAGAACAACACTTCCCTGAGACATCTTAGCGAGAACCATAAGCTTCACCGAAGATCACAGTCGCTAAGAGTTCCACCAATAAATGAATGAATGGCCTTTCGGCTAGATATCTCCCGAGCGCTATAAGGTTACAATGAACACACCTCACTATAGTGATAGACTTCACAGTAAACCTTTCGGCAAGACTTCTTCAGGGTCACAGCGACCTGTTCAGAATTTGATAAAACAAACTGCTAGTCGGCTAGATAATAAGAATTTCACATCGACATTGCTCTAAAGGAGGTTTTAGCCTGTAATGTTTGAGGCACATATTTCCAACAATTTATAGCTATGAATAAACCACTATATTTCCTCTGCTCAGCCAAGGAATAGACTAGGTAGGATGTCATGTAGAACTTTGAGGTCATTTTGACTGCCATGTACTACTCATGAAAAAATCTCTTATTATCCCTCCCCAATAGAATGTGATATTCTCTTTTTGACAGAGAATCTGTTCAACGAAGTAGACCATCCACTCTTGAAAGTAGGCGGTAGTAGGAAGGCCCATTACTCTACTTAGCAGGGGTACCAGATCCTGATAGTCTTCATTGAAGTCACTGTGAAAGAATTCCTGGGGGACCTTTGCAGCGCTACCCCTCTTCTCCTTGATCTAATGTTGATTTAGAAGCTTCTTAAATTTAATTGGGTTCTCGTCCCACATTTCTTTGCACTCTTTTATAGTTGGAAATTCCATCTCCCCAAAGGTAGGGATATGAAACGTCTTAGTTATTGCTTGGGCCGACATGTCAGCTAACATGTTTCCATCCCTGTCCACTATTGTTCTTGTTTCTAGCTGGTATGCCTCCCTGCATGTCATTACTAGCTGAAGGGTGACAAAAGTGGGAGGGAAGCCTAGAACTTTGGCTATTCCACTTCCTTTGATTGTTCTTGTAGTCTCTATTTTAGGGTTGATCCTAACCCTTTGCGTGAAATCATTGATGTCCACATGCCGTGTGTTTGTGTCAGAGACTTCTTTCCAATTTGTGGTGACTTTAGATTGCAAGGGCTCCCCTTGGAATTGGTATTTCATTTGGTCTTTGTCTTCTTTTCCACAAGGAGCTTTGCCTATTTTCTTCCCTTTATCTTTCTCTGCAGCTACCCCCAAGGGTCCTCCACCCAATTCCATATATTCTGCAAACAGAGGCAAGGTGAGCACAACCAAGTATGAAAACACAAAAGGTTAGCCAAATCCCTGCAAAAGGAGTTAGATTGGATAATTCATCATTCAAAAATATAACATTTAGTCCAAGTTGTCATTTAGCAATTCTTAGGAGGGAGTTTGGATGGTCCGGGCCCCATGGGTCGGACTTTCCTGGATAAAATGCTATTTTGAAGGGCGAACATGGTAGGGCAATCTGTATGGTTTCTTCCGTCTTTAGATTTAGGCAATTTGAAAAGTCCATGGAGAAGAGCACCCAATTTCAATATGTGGGTCAAAGGTCATTTTTAGATGAGGAGGTATTTAGGTCAACTTCTAGGCGATTGAAGTCAAGAGGGGGGAAGGACATCTAGGGTTTTCCATTAGGAACAACCACAGTGAGGCGGTGTTCCAGGGGTAGAATTCCACCAGCTGGGACCCGTGAGTTTGAAAGGTGGTCATCGCAACTCTTGATCGTTTAAGTGTTTTAGGCTGGAGAAGGTGGGAAGCCGCTAGAGGATTGTCGTTTGGAAATGGCGGGCAACAAGCGAAAGTTTGCTAGAGGAAGTATGAGGACACAGGTCCAGCAGGGGGCTTGTCTTTCATGTTTTCTTCGTTCAAGGGTTTCACCAGAAATCAGAGTATTAGACTTTGGGACGCGGAAAGACGGGTTTGGATTTCCCTTTTGCACCAGTCGAGATGGGACAAAGTCTTGACAACTGAGGTCCAGCGGAGGGGACCCAACAAAGGTTGGGATACTTTGAGTTTGTCATTTTACTTGGGTGATCGAAGGATGATTGGGGTCCAGAGGCCGGAAGGTAGTCTCTTGACAGTCATGAGGAACGACGATGTCACCACAGTGGTCCGCAGACAAAAGTTCACGGACCAGGACCCAGAGTGCGTTTAGGATGTGACAACCTCAACTTCCAAATTAAGCAGTAGACGGAGGAGCAAAATCTAAAGGATGAATGGACATAGCAAGAATGCCATTTGGGAAGGCGTCTTGGGGGATGAAATCCTAAAGGGGTGGGCCTGGAGAGCATAGGTGGAGTTAGTGAGTTCAAGTTTCGCAAAGTTCAAATGATGGAAAGGTAGGGGTGCTCCAAGACGACAGACCCGAGAGGGAACTTCGCCATTTGAAGCCATCTCAAATTATCATGTTTTGATGGTGGCAAAGAGGATTCCTAGGCCTGAAGAGTGCTAGCGCTTTGCCCAAAGAATGACACTAGGGAAGTGAAGTTTCGTGCTCGATGTATGGGTGATTATGAGGGTTTTCTAAAGATTTGATCTTATGGGTTTTGAGCACCTCCTTTTTCTTAACCTAGTGCATACATTTTTCATCCCTTTTAACCATTATTTCTCCTCAAAATCAAAGGAAACATAATATGAGGGGCGGACAACAAACCTACTATTAGAACTCTGTGAATAAAGATGATGAATCCGCCAATGACTACAAAAGATCGGAGATGGGAGGCTTCAGGCTTGAGGGCGGTGCGCGATGAATGTTATCTAGTTGCTCTGGTTGTCTTGACATGTGAAAATGATGAGTCAAATTGGCCTATTTATAGATTTTAAAGGCATTAAATTCCCTCAATAAATAAGCATATGATGGCTAGGAAGTTGGTGACTTTAAAATCCAAAAATGACCACGAGGGGTCCGAAATCCAGAGGTTGGATGGCCGTGAGTTGATAGTCATTTGAAAAGTTAGGCAGAAAACAACTGACAGAGAGGATCCTGGGGTCTGGCGGGCGGAACTAAGATGAAGAACGACTACTTGGGAAGGGAAAATGCGTAGCAAAATCCCAGGAAGGGAGATCCAATAGATCGGGCCTGAAGAGCGCCGTGGATGATAGGTTAGACTTAGTCATTGAAAGCATGAAGAGATGGCGATTAGGGTGGCAGGTCCCAAGATACGGAAGGATGAAACCTTTTAGCCGTTAGAAATAACAAACACCACAGGGAAATACAGAATGGGAAACCTGATATGGTGAACTCGGAGGACACCAAGGACATTGGTAGAGGCAAACTACCAAGGGACCTCTGCAAAGGCACCTGACTTGGAAAATTTGAGGGGAATGAAACACGGTCGACTTGAAATGATACATTTAGGCTCACTAACCATTTGGGACACTGAAATGGGGGTACGAAAAATGAGGTGACGACAAAATGACCTGGAAAGGTGAAGAAAAGAAAGGGTCCCTGTTCAGAACAGGGTGTGTGTGCTAAGGGAACAACAAATGGCGACTCTACTAGAGAATGCTCCCGAGCGTTCTGAGGATAAGTATTCATTCAGAACCCAAAATTTCTAGTTTCACAGACCAGGGGCCGACATCCAAAAGTGAACTAGGAGAACAAGGTCCTTAGTTGAATCAATTTACGAAACATCTCAGAAGTGTGTGTTGAGTGAATTCATTCCTTTCTCGCAGAAACTGTGAGAAGTGGAAGCTAATCGAACCGTGCAAGCTACATGAATCATCCCACACCAAAAGCAACCTAGAAATTTCCCCACTACCAATCAACTGTCCATAGCCCCGGTAGAGTTATCCACACACCCATACAGTTTCTTGATTTTAGAATTTTCATTTCTTTTCTTTCTTTTGATATTTTTTTTCACATTTTATTCCTTTCCTCAACCGTGTAAGCACTGAAGCCTACTATGGGTTTGGGAACCACAGTGGTCACTGGAGCGGACTTAATATTTTTCACTTACGAAGTCATCATAACAACCATTGTACAACACTTTGGGAATGATTAATATGTGTTTTGTGCAGGATCTGAGATGAACGTAAAAGGATTCAATGAAGGGCCAGGTTCTAATACAGAGTTCAAATAAGGAATTCATTCTGAAGCAGCAGCGGAGACCAACAGTTGAGAGTGAATGTTTACCCAAAGAACACTAAGCGCAGGCAACAAAGTGAACCGTTCATCGAACAAGCATGACCACTGCAAAAAAAATGGACACTCTCATCAAAACAAAAACAACTGGGAGACGAGCAAAACAAGGCGACATAAAACATCAAAACGCAGGCAAACCAAAAGCAACCTACCCTAACCTATATACAAGTATTTGCAAGGATAGCTCTAAAAATAACTTAGGCTTGGAAGTAATGCTTTAGATGCTACCTATTAATAGGCAACAAGATGTCCTCACCAGTTAGGGTCTTTAAGTGGAAAGCATTGTCTCCCATAATTTCAGCTATTTGAAAGGGGCCAAGCCAAAGCTTGTCGAATTTCTTATGTCCCCCTTTCTTTTCGTGGGATTTGTCCCAACATAAGACTAGATCAGTGATTTAGAAGGCCTTTCTTTTGGCTCGGTGGTCAAACCATCTTTTGAATACGCCCTGATGTTTGGCAAAATTCTCTATTATGCGGTCACGTACTTCTTCTAAATGCAATAGCTTAGCTAATACTATCCCCTCCTTCATAAAAGTCATTGATAAAATGGAGGGTAGGGATTTTTAGGTGAATGGGAAATATGGGTTCTAGACCATAAATGAGGTGGAATGGGGAATCACCAAGGGAAGCCTTTTGGCATGTACGGTCTACCCAAATGGAAAAACAGAGTTGGATATGCCAGTCCTTGGGATTCCTATCAAGGAGTTTTTTAATCATGGTGATCATGTTCTTGTTTGTGGATTCTGCAAGGCCATTTCCTTGAGGGTAATAATTGGATGAGAATTTGAGGGCTATCCCATAATCAAAGGTACAACTAGCAAACTTTAACGAGGAGAATGCAGGTCCATTGTCACACACCAATACATAAGGATAATCAAAGTGATTTAAAATAAAACTTTCAAGAAAATTCGTAACTACCTCAGTTGTGCATTGCCTACATGCAATGGCTTTTTTCCATCTAGTGCAATAATTAGAAGTAGTTAGAATGTACCTGTGTCCTATAGATGATGGTGTGATTACCATACCAATGAAGTTGAGACCCCATTACACAAACGGCCTCACCTCTTGAATGGGTTGCAGCGGGACATCAACATTCTTTTCCTTGGTAGCGCCTATTTGGCATGTGTGGCATGAGAAAACGTGATTATGGGAATCCTTGAAGACTGTTGGCCAATAATATCCTACTCTTAGTATTTGATGTGCGGTAAATAGACTAGATCCGTGACTAGTGCCGAACTTGTCATGAAACTCCTTTAGGACTCGATCTGCTTCTTCTTTACCAAGGCATCTCAAATAGACACCTTCATGATTCCTTTTGTATATTATGGATCCTTGTAGCATGAAGCTGCTGCTTTTCAGGTGGAGAGCAGGCTTCTGAACTCCCTATAGGTGGGAAGGGCATTTGTGGTTCAATAGATAGTAGACTATGTCGTCATACCATTCCCCTGGGGAGACATCCTCTAGTTGGTACTACTGCACTATAAGTTTAGGTTCTGTTTTGCTATGTTTTTAGCTATTGTTCGAGTGAGTGCTTGCCCTCTTACTAACTTCATGGGTTGGATCTCCATGTCATACTCTTGCAACAGGGTAACCCACTTCGCTTTCCATTCTCCCAGATCATTTTGCATAAGAAGTGTCTTTACTACTGGGTTAGGAACTATGGAAAACACCCTATTGCGTAAGATGTAATGTCGAAACTTCTTCACTCCTCTAACAAGGGTGTGTGCTTATTTTTCTACATTATGATACCACAACTCAACATATTTCAAGGGAGCACTCATAAAGGCAATTGGGTGCTCACTTCCTTGATCGTCCTTTTGTGTTAGGATGCTGGCGCATGAGTGATTTGAAGCAAATGAATAGATGTAGAATGGATTTAGATAGTTTGGGCTGATGAGCACAGGTGCCTCAATAATTACTCTCTTACTCTCTTCAAAATACTGCTTTTCTTCTGGGGTCCACTTGATCTTAGCATCTTGTTTTAGCATGGCGTTGAGTGGCTTGACGATCCCAGCAAAGCCTGTGATGAATTTCTTCACGAAGTTGATCTTTGCAAAGAAACACTTGAGTTCTTTCTTGCTACCTGGCGGTGGAATTTTCAGCAGAGAGTGGATGCGTTCAGGGTCTATGGAGATTCCCTACTCTAAAATGATGTTTCCAAGCAATCTTCCTTCAGTCAATTTGAAGATGCACTTCTTTGGATTAAGGGAAACTCCAAACTCTCAACACCTTTGGAATAATTTGCATAAATCTGAGACGTGATCACTTTGATTCTTTGAAAATACAGTTAAATCATCCATATAGATGATTATGCACTTCCCAATGAAGTTTTTGAAGGAAATGTCCATAGCACGTTGGAAGGTGGCACCAACATTGATGAGCCCAAAGGGTATTCTTCTATAAGAAAAAGTCCCCCACTTGGTGGTGAATGTTGTCTTGTGGCGGTCTTTGTATTGCACCATAACTTGGTTGTACCCAGAGTACCCATCGAGGAAGGACATCATTTGTGAGCCATTAACAATCTACAAAACCTCATCCAGTGAGCACTAGATAGTTATCCTTCTCCAAAGCTCTATTCAGATTGCAAAAATCCACTCACAATCTGATTTCTCCATTCTTTTTCCTAACCAGGACCAAGTTGGCCACCCATGTGGAATGCCTGATGGGAAAGATGATCCTTGCTGAAAGTAATTTTTGTACCTCCTTGTAAATGATGGGTTCCAACAAGGCGTTGATAGGACGTTGTCATTGGTGGAATGGCCACACTTCTATCTTGAGAGGGATGGTATGTGTGATGATGGAGTATCATAAGTCTTTAAATCTTTGTAGCTCCATGCCACCACATTGTGATACTTTCACAAGGCATCAACGATCCCCTTCTTTTCTTTTGGTGTGCACACCTTGCGAATAAAAATATTTTTGACCTCCTCGGTTGTTCCTAAGTTGTGAGCGTCACACTGGTTGTTTATGGAATCCTTCTTGGTTTGCTGATCCTTATCTCTGATCTGATCTAGGTCAAAAATACATTCAAGTTGAACCATACCTCTAGGAATCATGTTGGTCTTGAGGTTAATAACTCATTCTATGTCTAATTCAGCTTCTTCTGGATCAGCCTCATCAATGATTTGTGTTGCCAACATGTCTGAACCCATGATGAATTCCAAGATATGCTTGTCATCGTTGAACACCTGGAAATGGGTGAAATTGTCTAGGATAGATGGTGTGGACGTCAACTCAATAGTAAAATTTTTGAGGCCCGACAAGGACAAAGGCTGCAAAGTGCTGATTGCTTGAGTCAGAGCATCTACTGTATGATTCTGGGCATGTGGAATCAACTATATATTAAATGTGTCTAGACCTTCTAAAAGATCCTAGACTCTATGCCTATAGTTTTCCAGCCTTCTGTCATGATAGGAGTACAATTTCCTAACTTGTTTGACTACCAACTCTGAATCATCAAAGACTTGCAGCATCTTTACATTTTTCCTCAAGGCCATCAAAATACCATGAAGTAAAGCTTCATATTTCGCTACATTATTGGTACAATAGAATTGAAGTCTATGGGAAGTGAAATAGGTCTTACCCTTGGGGCTGATTAGTTCAAATCCAACGTCAGCTCCCTGCTTTGACTTGGATTTGTCGAAGTGTAATGTCTAGAATTTGGAAGGATCTTTGATGTCAGGGCCAATGAAGTGATCACTACCTTTAGGCTACAAATTGAAATCTACAACCTCCAGAGTAGGTGTTGGTTTGGTATAATTGAGGGCGGGCTGCCCTGATGATGTTTCCTTTTGAGGAGTAGCTAATCTCTTGACATGTTCCACTGCTGTTTGGCATAAACAACACTTGAATTTAGAGTGGGTAGCATCATGTACCTGACACCAATCTGGGAGTAGGAGCTCTTGGAAATTCATTCTTGTACCTAGGCTAAGATGATTTTGTATGTATTTTTTCATAAAGTCCCGAAATCCATCCAACAATCCCAAAGTGCTGTCCTCAGGGGTTTCCTCATCATCAGATTCTATTAACAATCCATGCTCTAAGGTGTGTGGGAAAAATCAACCGGAGGGCTGCACTGTACCAGCAAGACATTGATAACCATTCCTTCTTAAAACTTTGCTTCTTCTTGACAAGAAAAGGGACAATAGTTTCCCAATTCCGTTTCAACAAACAACACCTCATTTGGGTTGTATTCCGTGATCATGAATTTCATGCGCGGTTCCCGATTTAGACGGATCTGATTTGGTAGCCCCTTCCATGGTAGCCACATATGAGAAAAAATTGTCACAACATATCCGTTCAATGCATGGGTGAAGTGTCGTCCCAAGATGATTCCATACGCGTCTGAAATATCTGCAACTTGAATGTCAATAACTTGCTGCACCCTTGGGTCTACAACAATCTACATTGGGATCCGATTCATTTCTCCCACAATGTTAACCTTTGTCTTGTCCAACTAAGTAACCTTTTTTCTTGAAGGTGTGGGGGTAATCCCAAGGGCTTTGCACACTGCGAGTGACATGATGTTGGCGGATGCTCCAGAGTCGATTAGGAAATTGTGCAGATTTTTCCTGAATATCCAGATGGTGGTGAGGAAGGGTGGTGTTTCCAACTTCCCTTGGAAGAGGCCCATGGGTGTATCTAGTTGAGCCACTTGAGCTTTGTTCTTATCGCCAGTTCTGTCCTTAGTTTTCCTTGAGGTCAGATCCCTATGGTTTTGCTTATTACTCTGATCTGGTTCCTTTGCAGGATGCTTATCCGTTAATTGGTGTTGAGGTGGATCAACCTTCTTGCCATGAATTTTTTGGATAATGGGTTCCCTCAGAGGGTCTTCGAAAGAAACTTTCTTGAATGATATTTTTGGTGTTGCCTTAGAGGATGGGGTTCCATTAATAACCCTAAAGAAGACATGTCTGACCACAGGAACCTTAAGTAATTCAAAGGTAGATAAGCTAATCTTAACTTTCTTGAACTCTTCTGCTACATATTTGCCCATATGTTTAATTTTAGTTTCAAAAGCTTGGCCTATGGCAGAGCTAGTAGGCTAAGATTGTGTCTAGATTGATTGATTTTGGGATTGGCCTTGAGGCTGACTTCACGATTGATTTTGTAGCTAATTTTGTGGCAAATCCTTATTGAGATACTGAGTGGGCACATCGGGAAGCCCAAGGTTATTGTTGGCATTAGGGTCAGGCGGGGTACTAAAATTGTTCAGTGGAGTGGAAGTCATAAAAGGTCCACCTACCTGCCTATTCCTAAGGTAATAGGGAGTTTTTTTCTGGTGGAACATGTGAACCTCATCTACATATGGTTCTTCCTCATCTACTAGACCATTGTCAACTAAATCAAAACGATGAGACAAGGTTTCCTTTTTAGTTACCTCTTGCACTTCTTCATTCTTGGTGGGGGAAACCTCGATCTTAGGCTCGTTGAAGTCGCTCTGTGGGAATGGAGCTTGGTTAACTATGAGGCAGGAGGAGTCGTAGGACTCAGATGGGACGATGTCCCTGCAACTGGCACTATCAACAATGTTCTGGACCTCCACTTGAAAGATTTATGCAACTTTCTGGAATTCAGGACAATCCAACTCAGAGTGTCTGCTTGTCTTATGAATTTGGCACCATCTGGACAAGGCCGCTTCAACAAGGTATACTCCACTAGTCATCTTCTCATTGCTGGCAGGTTGATCAAGAGGAGTAGGAAAACCTCCATTGGTTGGCCTTGTATTCCACATTCGGTTATGCCTCTGGGAAGGCCTCCTCTCGAAGTTATGGTTTGAATTCTACCCTCTATCATAATTATGTCCAAAAGAGGTGCTTGCTTCATGGTTATCCCTACCATCTATGTTGTCTCAACCATCTCAATTAAGATTATCCTGGAGGTTACGTTAAAAGGCCTACAATTGATTATTATGATTTCTCAAGTGTGTCATCTTCGTAGAAATTTTATTTATCATCTCAGTCAACTCCTCAAGTCTATCCTTCTCGGTGTTGCTTGGCTGCATCACTTGATTTTGAAGAAAAATCGATGGGGCCGCTGGCTGATTTTGATGTGCTAGAGGGAATTTTGGTCTTGGCAGCTATAATGGTGCTTGGGGCTATTGGGAGTACACCTACTGCTATTGGGGAGCCTGAAGGTAGGTCTACTATTGTTGAGGTTGTAAATAAGAAGGCACGAGAGGCACATGATTCATCGATTGTCCAGGATGTGGGGCGATGGGCAGCTAAGGCACCTACTTCATAAGAGGTGTTTGATGAGTGAATGCTTGGTTAATCCCTTGAACTTGTATTGGATGAGCCACTAGACCCAAAGAAGGCAGTGGACCAGAAATATTCTGCCCCAAATATGCACTGGAAATGACGGCTTCTACATAAGCACTTACTAGCGTGGTGAGCGGCGGACGCATCCTTTTTACTAGTGCTGACGTGAGATTATCTAATGCTGCATAGTAGACGGGAAAGGCCACAACATCATTGTGCACGTATGGAACTTGAAGTCTCATAAAGGCATGATGGAAACAATCATTGAAAGAGCCGATCGGTTCATTAATTTCCCTTCAGATGGACATAAACTGTCGGTACAACTCTGAAGGGCTGATCAAAATTTTGTATTTCTGCAAGAAAGAATTCATCATGAGGTCCCATGAGGTAATGGACCCCCTTGGAAAATTGATATACCAATAAAAAGATTCCTTTCCTAATGAGTATGGAAAGAGGTGGCACACAACGTCCTCATGATCAATCGACATATCCTTGATTGATGTTTCAGATATCTTGATGTGTTCTTCTGCCATCCTTTGTGGATCGAGGGGATTGAACTTTGTACAAAAGCTCTCTGGATTCTTGGGCATATCATGATAAGTAGCGAAGTGCAATGGAGAAGGATTTTGCACCAACCAAGCCATGAGGGGAGGCAAAGGTGGCCTGCTATTGGAGAACAGTAACTTGGGGCTGCACTAAGGCAGTGACGGCTGGGACTGTGCCTTGGATTTGGAGGGCAGGGGAAGAGGTCACTCCCCAGCTATTGGAACAATGAGGGTCGAAGGCAGTTTGGAGTGGCTAAGTGGAGGATGGATGAAAGGTGGAGGAAGGTGAAGGTGGAAAGGAAGCATATGGGATGGAGGAAGAGGGAGAGGTGACGTCCCTTCCTTTAGTTCACTTAGCCCTTGTGGGGGGCTGCAACTCTTGAAATTCCCCTTTATTTGGTGTAGACCTTAAAAATCTTTGAAATATTTTAGGGGAGAATGATCTAATTCAATCCAGCTTCACTCTTCCCTCCTTCTAGCACTAGCTCTATTGGTGGGTGTTTTAACACTTTCTCAACACAGGTGATGCATAGGCACACTACCTCTCTTGAAAGGAAATCTCCAACAACAAGTTGTTGAAAATCAACCCAAGGTCTCTCGGGTGTCAGGTCATGACTTGCGTGGATTTACTTAGTTGATGTTTGATGTGATTTTGTTGGTAATCACAAGGAAAACTTACGTAGCTAGATGCAAAGTGAATCTTGGAATGGAGTTCCTGAAGTGGGAAGTTGAAGTGCAGTTTGCTGCAAGTTCGAACAACAATTATGAACTCTTGTTTTATCTTTAGATTTGGCCTTACAATGTGTAATGAACCTTAGCATAGGTTACTTATTAAAAGAAAAGGAAAAAGAGTAGGGGAGAAGAGAGGTTCCTGGATTTGAAACTAACTATGAACAGTGATCATGGAGGTTCTACTGTGGATAACTTCCTTAAATAGACTTTCACTTAACCAGAAAACTCAATGTATCATGAAACTTGTGCTAGCTTCTAAGGACTGTAAATGTTCTACCATTCATTCACCATAAAAATGCATGAATAAAGATAGAAGTTTGGAACAAATTTTAGTTTATGCCCAGACTAACTTTGCACAACCATCTACCAACAGTAAACAACAAAAAGTATGGACAAGAAAGGGATCAACACAACAAAAATCTTCACAACCACAAAACACCATTTACTAAATCTATCAAAGAAATCTAAGAACATGAAGAAAAATAAAAGTAAATCTATCTAAATCATCTAACTATGTGAGAAGAATCATGAAACATGCAAGGAAACTCAGAAATTCACCAAAGTCAATGTATTTCTATTAAAATTTCAGCAACATGTCATTACAACAACTCAACTCTCTCTTGAAAATGAGAGGAGACCCCCTATTTATAGTGTCCAAAAAGTAGAATGAATGGCCAAGATTAATTTGCATTGTGTGGCCAAGATTCACTACAAACTAGGATTCTACCTACCCCAAATATATTATATTTTAAAATATACTTCTTGTCTTTTCCCTATTTTGTCTTCTAGTGGCAACATTGTAGCATTTTGTCTTTTTGCTGATTGCCTTTGTTGTAGCTATTCTATACAGAGTTCATCATCAATAATACGGTTCCCTCCTTGCTTCTTAAAAGTAGCATACTCCATGAACTTTACACTAGTACACAAACAACAATATATGACTAAATAAACTACTAAAAATTGCATATAAATGACTAATTTTGGTCACGTGACCATTAGTAGTTTATTGTTGGTCATTTATAACGCGACCAAATTTATGACTAAACTATTTTAGTTATTTATTTGGTCATTGATTTAATCATTAATTTAGTCATTGATTTAGTCGTTAATTTAGTCATTGATTATTATTAACTGGTCATTTATTTAGTCATGGTAGTGATTTATTTAGTCATTAATTTAGTCATATATTTAATCATTAATTTAGTCATTAATTGTTGTTAACTAGTCATTTATTTAATCAAGATAGTAATTTATTTAGTCATATATTTAGTCATTTATTTAGTCATATATTTAGTCATTAATTTAGTCATATATTTAGTCATTACTTTAGTCATTATTTTAGTCATTACTTTAGTCATATATTTAGTCATTTAGTCATATTTAGTCATTAATTTAATCATTACTTTAGTCATATAGTTAGTTATTAATTTAGTCATTTTATTTACTGATTTCCATTAATTGATAATAAATATAATCATGAAATAAATAATTTATTAAATACCATAAATTTTATAATGCAAAACTAACATAATATTAAATTTGAACTAAAACATAAAAGTAAATAAAAATATTGCATATGTGTATAAGCTACAACATATTAGAATTAAAAGATTGATTCAACATCATGATAAATAAAGGTAATCTACAATAAAAAATTTAATGCAAATATATATCAATATATATATCAAGTTATAAGATGTCAAAGTTGTTTAAGAGTATATATGTAAATATAATAAAAAATGTCAAAGTTGTCTAAGAGTTTCCAAGTCTTTCAAATACACTATGATAATTAAGATCCCTGAACAACATATTCAAAATACTACATAAAGCAGTGAGCCAAGATGTCTAGCAAGTAGTACATGATAAATATGTTCGACTGTCATTTTTTGCAAATATTTTAGTGGCCATTGTGTGAAGGTTCCCTCTTTCTCTTTTAGACGAACAATTCCATCTATTTTGTCTTCATAAACAAGGGGTATGTTACTTGTGAACTTTAAAATGTTTACATTTTCATTTGCATCTCTTGTTCCTTTCAAGTTGACTCCATGTACAATAGATAGGGAGTGGATCTATCCAATGCCCACAACATCACCATCTAATGGATCCAACACCTTAACTTTATCCCCTTCTTTGAGTTTATCAATACATTCCTACAAAAAGAAAAAAATAATGCATTATATTACATAGGTATTGATTACCCTTGTTTGCATTATAAAACAACCATTACTTACTTAAATAGTACTTGTATGCGTTTTAAAATAATTGCAAAAGGAAATTTTCAAAAATAATTGCAATGATACCTCATGAATATTTTACCCTGAAAATTACCTTAGCAGTGTCACATTTTTGTTGATCAAGAGGCCTGGTAGTCTAGATGATTATTATCATCCATAGGGTATAAAGTCATCAGAAAGAGAATGGGGGAGAGGGATTAAAGTAAGCATAGATTCTAAGAACCATTCATCAATCTAATTTACTAAAAAACCAACACTCATAGCAATGTTTACAATGTTATTATTAGCTTCATGCTAATAAAATACAAAGGCCACAAATATAAACACTACATTACCATGCAACTTTTTTGGGCATATGGTTTAAATTATGTTAACTTGAATCTCGCAAGGTCAATAAAAAAGGATGCACAAGGTAGCCAAAATAAATCCAAATCATGACATTCAACTTATATTATATTTGATCTATAACAATCCTTAGAAGATATGTTGAGTTTTTATGACGTTCAAAAGTTGCACTTCATCCATGTTCCTACTAAATTTGCATAAAGGCTTCCAACAAATTTTTATGCATGAATAACATAAACTAATAAACTTTTATAGTTTTCTCTTTAGATTACAGTAGCTACATGCATCTCAATCAATATCTCATTCAGACAAATAAAAAATTGTAACATTTAATATTCAATACCATAGAACACAAAAAATACGATAAAATGTGTTCATTGAGGTCATCACATAACTCACCATGTTTGGAGAAGCAAGCTGCTTTCCACTCAACATACTAGTAGCTGATCTTTTTACAAACCCATTCTCATCAGCCTACTTGTACATACACATCAGCAATTTTAATATCAACAAGCATTCCATATTAATTATTGTTCAATAACCTTATTACAAACCTACCTTATAACATAGAAATCAAGAGAAAATTATAAAACATACATTTTTGCCAAAGTGTGAGGAGTCAAAAACTAGGAAAAAAGAATTTTTTATCCAAAACTTGTGGATGATAGTTAATTTTTGTTCAAAATTTTAATTCAGCTTATAAACTCGAAGTCACAACCTTAACTTCATCTTCCCAAACACTAAAGGCTGAGCCAACACTTTGAGCAACATTGCTAGACTTGAAACAACATGAACAAACCCTTTTTTTTCACCCCAAGAACTCAGTTAAGGATTGCTTCCTCCATTACTCTACCCTATTCCTACTAGGTCTGCCATAGGTCTGACAGAGCTTCCCTTCAAACATAGTCCCTCAATACTGACTGTAAACAACCTTTAAGGTGCCCTTCACCATGTATTAAAACATATCAAAGACTCACCATAAGTTGCTTGAAGAAAAATGCACAAATTCAAACTGTCTACATTCCATAATAGAGTTAATTAGGTTTGCACCAAGGAATGGCTTATTCATTTGGCTACCTTTGATCACAAAATTATTGGAAAATCACTTCAATCACTCATATATAGACTTGCTTATGCTTAAGGAACCTTTAGAAAATCACTCCCATGCTTATTTTCCAAACCCTAGGTTAAGTTCCATTGGAACTCTGCATTTTATTACACTGTGACAAATTTTAGTCAAAGAAACTCTCAAGTTTCCACATTATAATCTTATTGATTCAATCTAAAACAAGAGTTTAGTGGATCAGATTGTTTTTATGGTTTTCAGTCAGTACAAATGGTGAAATCATGAGTTTTGAGGAATGATTAATGACTGTTTGAGGTTGATAAGGGTTTGGGAGTAATGTAAGAGGGGTCTCCTTTGTAAAACAGACCTATTCTAGTAGCCTTATTAGGTGCACAATCTAAGAATCTGAAGATTTCTTTGGGACAGTCATTGTAAGTTTTTTGTTTTGTTGAAGTGGATAGTAAGAGATGTTTAAAGAAGCATTTGGTACTTGGAAATTGCATGTTGATTGTGAGATTTACCTGGTTTAGGGTATGAAGACCTATTTGTCAAATAGTGCCAAGACTTCCAAAGATAACAAAAATCTGATGACATAGTGCAAAGTATGGCTACAAATGGTTAAACATCTACAGACCTCAACACAGTGTTAAACTCAAACAAAGCAACATTACACTATGCAAAGAGAGTGATCAGATAGAGCTAATACAAAATGCCATCATTTATGCACTCAAACCAATAGGGAATACTTCATCCTCATTTCACTCTCTGTTAGAAACAATTAATGTATGAGTAAAACAAAAAATAAGAAAAAGGGCATCAAGTCTCCAAGTTGTTTCCATCACAGAATCAAGGAGGTTATTTAAACCTTTAAAATTTCCTATTATATTCAAGTGCTGCAACTGTGAGAGGTTGACAATGGAATTGGGGAGGTTATTTAAACCTCTGCAACTTTATATTTTCAAGTGTTGCAGATGTGACATGTTTCCAATGGAATCAGGAAGGTTATTTAAACCTCTACAGTCTTCTATGTTCAAGTGTTGTAGCTGTGATAGGTTGCCAATAGAATCAGGGGGGTTATTTAAACTTTACACATTTATATATTCTTGTGCTACAACTTTAAGTACATGTTTCCCTAAAACAAACACAACTGTGAAAGTAGAAAATTACATGCATGTAAGGGAAATGTACACAAATAGGACAAGCAAGACAAATTGAGTATCAAACTGCAATAGGACCATATTTTTAATTCAAATATTGTATGATTATATGATCTTGAACCCTCCCCATTGCATTTTAATGTAGATGTTGTTTCATGATATATTTTGAAGAGCCTTGATAGTGTCTCAATTGAGCCCTACTTGGGCACATATGACACCATCAAAACTCTTTAGCAAGACACAATCAATGGATTCATGCAATTAATAAAAGAAGAGACCTTCTATACTTTCCAACACATACAAATAATCATCTCCAACCAAAAAACAAAGCACCAAAACACAAAAAAGTATACATGGGAAAGCTTCCATTTGGTCCTCTAGCTTTGGGCTCCTGAAGGGGAAGGCATGTTGCATACATAACTACAATAATTGAATAATATCTATGTAAAAGGAGCTATTCTCTAGCTAAGGTTATATGTTGTTTAATATTTTAATTATAGTATAGTAAAAGGAAACCTATCATGATATGGGGGAGAATCTCAAATAACTGGGCCATTCTAGAAATCATGAGTAAGGTAGGTTCACCATATTTAGTCAATGTTGCTTTCTATGTAGTTTGTGTGGGAAGCTACTCATTTTGTTATATATAAAGTTTACTCGTATGTATCTGTTTACCCCTATATATCTATTTTATTTGTATATTAATATAACTATATGTAATAATTTCACATCTTCTGGAGAAGAGTGTCCATACCTTTTGTATTCATAGGCAAGTTTGGGTGTGCAAATGATCTCATTCATTTTATTATTGTGTAATTGTGTTTGTAAAGGTTGCAGGTACACTTCATACGAGAGACAAACACTACATTGGATTGCACCAAATTTTGGGTAAGTAATACTACAAGATAATTATTATGAACATTGTAATTCATAAGTTTCCTTCAAGTAGGCAAGTTGCATTCAAGGGAGCTTACTAAGTTAGAGGCATAAACCTAATTAGTGAAGTTCACAGTTTGAACTAAGTTACTAATGTGGATATGGGTAAGAGTTTTCCTTTGGTCCTTGTGTATACTACGACTTGAGCACATTCCTACAAGAAATAATACAAAAATGTAAGAAAATATTACAAATATAAAACTTATTGACAAAATTATGTATGATAATCAATATGCCCGTGTGTAAACAAGAAGAGAAAAACAATGGGGTGTTGGATTCCAACAATAATGCACCCAATACAAAGATATCCTTATATGACCACAAAACCCTACTCTATTCAACATCTGCTACTCTGAATTGAAGCAATTTTTTAAAACCCTACTATATTCAACATCGGCTATTGTGAATTGAAACAATTTTTTACAATCCTTCCCTATTCAAAATCTGCTCTGCAAGAATAAGAACAATTTTACAAGAAAACTTCCTATTGCAAAAGTTAAAGAGATACTCAAGACTCAACCCTAACTAGTCCATTACAAGGATAGTATAATCTTCTTCAATGCCAAACAATCTTAAATTTAGAGCTCTAGTTCCTCCAATTAGCAGCTCATAAATCTTAGATTTGTATAAAAGTTGTGGATGTTTGGTCTTCAAATTTTCAAGTTTAATGGCAATTTCCTTGTTTTTCCGAAATCTGATATTTAATAATTCATTTTGGCAAAGTATCATCTTTATTTTCTTTTCCCCTTCATTATATTGATGCCCATCTTTCAGTATAGCTGGGTTTAGAAAGATAATTTTATAAGTTATCAATCTTTTTGTGCTACAGGGGAAAGAATACAATCACAAAAGAGACATACATTCTCTCCTTTGATCCTTGTACATGCACTGTGTTATAGGGTTGGAACAATATGCAACCAAAAATAATGTGAGCAAAGATTTTTGTCTAAGTGATTTCTCCACATAAATGAATTTGTGTATAAACTTAAAATTTAAGTGTCTAATTTCTACTTATAAATTCCAGCATGCAACTTTGTCTAGTAGTGGCTATCAGACAACCCTAACATACAATCATAACCTTTTATTGAATATATATACTATGCTAAAATTGTTTTGCCTAAAGGTTTTTCCCTATCATTTATAAGCAACCAAGGAAAATACCAAAACCAAAAACAATATTGTGTGTATTATAATATGTGCACATATTGACAGACATATATGTTACAGCATTACAAATAGGATTCTAAGTAAACTAGAGGGTATAGTGCTTGGCATAATTATTTTCAATATTTTATGCAAAAAATTACATGGTTGACAATGATGCTTAAAATGCACTCATTTCACATACCAAACATTTTAGATTTAAAAGCAATAATAAATGAATCTAATATACAATCCTGGTTGTGACCTATGCTCAAACCCAAAGCAGCCAAAATTAAAAATTAATCTAAAGGTTTCATAGCACTCACCTCAATATCATGCACATACTCCTTGAATTCAACATAATCATTGTCAACATTGTCCTGAAGTTGTGTAGCTTTGCTGAGAGCTCTATTGACAGGGTCTTTTCCTTTTTGTTCTGCTTTCATATAATTGTAAGCACCCCAGCTAGCAACCTGAATGCATGAGATCACACCAAAATTCAGCTTGAAATCTGAATGAATTAATGAAACAACAAAAGCAGCTTCCTTATGTAGTCCGATGGATAAAAATAGTTTAGAAAAAGTTTTCAATGCAGACTTGGTAAAGATTGTTCCCTAAGTCAGCTACCCTTTTTGTATAATATTGAATGGTTTTCAATTTTAGAGCTGAGATTCCCTTTAAATTGGTAAAAATAGCGAGGAAAAACCCTTATACCAGACACCGCCCATATCCAAATTGCAAATCTAGATGCCTATATGAAAACCCAAAAGTTTGGTGATGAAAGAAAACATGAAAAAATGGTGGATGAATGTCGAAGTGGTCTCCAGGGAACATGTAGCAAAGTTGTGGTGCAATAATTATGGGTGTCATGCAGAGTGACCAGCTTTTCATAAGAATTCCCTCCAAACTTACCATAGTGTGCATCTAAGACTACCTAAAACCTGGCCCAACAACTGCCAAAATCATTACACAAAGAAGACTCTTATGTTACCATGCAACAAGTTCTCAATATGGATTTGTAGTTCATTGGAAACCAAAAAATAATCGAAGACAGTATCCCTCTTCAACAATGATGATAAGTAAGAGAACAATGCAATGTAAATCATCTACTATAAGTACCAGTGACTCCTTTAGTAGAAAATATATATGCATCTAATCTTCTCCTAAAATTATCATATAAAGATTCATTTAACTTCAACACCCACAAATAAAGACAAGTGAAGCAAGAATCAAGAATGTGGCCAAACAAAAAGCTGTTGATATCGCCAATACCAGACAAGTTTCATTCACACTCCATGCTGCTAGAGATAAAATTTGAGGTCTGGCTAGCTGCTCAATAAAAAAATGTGGCTTGAAAACTACCCCCTCTGCTAGAACATATCACCAAAGACAAATAACTACACTGCTGACTGATTCCGAGCAATAAATCAATGTTATTTTAAGAAAATATGAAATACATAACTTCTTACCATTTGAAAATAAAAATAATCAGTTCCTCCTATTTGGAGGACCCAACATTATTTCACTCTTTCTAAATTTCTCAACTTAAGATCTTCAAGCTCCTGTAAACATGAAATGCTCAGCGGTTAATTTGATATGCTAGGCAAGCTAGGATTGTTCAACCCTGCCTGTGATAAACTTGTTAGAAAAAGATACTTCCATCTAGAATATCTTGGCACCATGCTTTGTAAAGTTCGAATATACAGGATCTCCAAGCTCCCATTAAAAGAAAGTCAGATGGGAAAGACTTCAAAGCACTTTTCCATGCCATGAGGGAAAATTCATTGTAAAAATTGCAGTTTGGCTGGGTTCAAGATTGCAGTGACACCACACATCAAGAATATGAATTATATTCCTCAGAGATTGGCTCAAATAAATATCATTCTTGTAAACAGCATACTAAAAATTGTTGTACATTTTGCGCATTTTTTTAATAGGAAAATAACAGGACACCACATCTAGGTTGACTTGGTCCCCATACCATTGAAAATGCCACCACAGAAGCATGACCAATAACTCAACTCTTACATGTTTAAGTGGAAGTAAGCACTTTGACCAAAGCTGCAATGTAGGAATGAAATTGGAGGAGGTCAAATAGTATATATGTAATTTTGACCAGACATTGAATATCAAAAGTTCTGATTAATGACAGCCGCCAACATTATGGATAGATTACAGAACTGACCTTAATTTGACACAAATCATACAACTAAACACTCGATATAAGAGAAAAAGAATCTTCTTATTGTATATTAGAATAATCTGCTTTCCAACGAGTCCAAAAGAATATATAACCCAGCTGAATGTACAACAGTAGCAAAGTGCATATGAGTGGTATGTAGTATGGATGCTGAAATCAATCACAACACAATAACCAATTATATACCCTTCTCATACCACCATGTTGCTCAAGGGCCCAAGCAAGATACATGCAACCGAATTCAATTGCTGCAAGTAATGGAACAACATCTCTTCAACTGACAGTTGAGAAAGAGTGCTCTTCTAGTCAAAAGTCAAAATAAATAAGAGATGTTGACTACTGCTCTAGAAAAGCTCCTTTGAATTGAATCTGTTCCATCCCTCCTGCATTTAATGAAAGGATGAGATTTGCAGTCAATCATTTTAAAACAACATTCAAAAGAAATGAAATTGCAATACAAAAGGTTGCCAGCAAATAGCTTACTGGAAATACGAAATTGCTCAGCCTTCTAAAATATCTGAGACTACAATACCTTCAAAAGGTCAAAAACCTTCTCAGCAACATATTTTTGTTGGATAGTTGCACCCTTCTACTGCACTTTATCTTGATGCACGCATAGTGTGGCTTTTTCGTATAAACCTTTTTAATAGTAGCAGCAGTGATTATATCTATTAGTGACGCAGGCTGCCAACCACTCTCTGGCCAAAGGATCTGAACATGTAGCAAATAATTAATACAGGGTTAAATTAGTAATGGACAATGCAACTACATAAAATAATGAATGATTTTATAAAGAGAGAAAGAGAGGGACACATTCCCCCTCAAAAACCTACATTTCAAAAACCAAGACAGCTTGGGGGAATGAGAATTCAGAGTAAACATCCACCCTTGCTCAGCCCACCACCACCACCACCAAAAGGGTGGGAATGCTTCTGAGGAAATGCCCTCACATCCCTGGAATGGCCTGGGGACTTCAAGAAGTCCCTCAACCATCTTAGGGATGCCAAGGAGTCCCCACACTTTCTCTGTCATGATCATAAATTTGGACAAACATGATGGCTTTGAATCCCATTGGTATCATGATTTTCTATCCCAGTACTATCATGCTGCATAAACAACAAACCAAAATGTTTTAATTAGAATATGAGATGCAAATATCACAACATTTAAACTTTTTGCATTTACATGAGGATTGGATTTCTTACCAGATTGACATTGACTCAACTCCAACAGTTAGGTTCTTCAAATTTCCCATTAAAACAATGAGGATTGTGAAGTACCAACTCTAAGTCGTACATCCATTCATCAACTAACAATTTGTTATATATTTTGAGCCTCTTGATTTTGACTCATCTACACAATTTCGCTTCAAACTCACAAATACCCCTGAAATTTATCCAATAGTGTTTAAAAAATTCAGCAGAAAACATAAAATTTCCCGTTCCAAAATCTAGTTAGAAAATTGAATCATTTGAAAAAGAAAATTAACCAAGTGTAGGAAAGGAGATTTACTTACATGGGTGATAGAAACAGAAACAAAGCAGTCACATTCCCTGTTCATTGAATCAAAATGATCAGATATATTCAACTTCCTATATGGAAAACATATATATTTCAAGTTACTCAACCGAATACCATAGCACAAACACTCTAATGCCTCATTAAAATACTATTTCTCTACAACATAACTTACCAAAGATACCAAACAAAAAATGCAGAATCTCCATACTTATCCTTGCAAACCGTGGCTTCACTGAAAGCAAAAAATTAGTAGACAATAAAAAACAAATAAAAAACCTAGTTTAATCTGTTATCTAGTCATGATTCATGACAATTTAAAACTAAAACTGATTGTGGGCATCCATCTATCATTTTAATACATTTGTGTGAGCAAAGAAGGGAGTAATATAGGGAGCAGCACTGGTAGTGTGTGGCAAATGATTGCATACACAAAAGAAGCTTGAAACTTTAATTACTTTTGACCTTATCCATTACCTTCTTAGAAATATGGCAAACCTCCTCAGAGTAACCAACAATAAATAAATGCTTGTGGCCTTTCAAATCTACACTGAAGAAGGAAGCATCTATTTATACCATTATTTGTGGGCAACCCAAATTACTGATACATTGCCACATACATGAGGCAGTTAAAATTTCAATGAGACAATATTCTTAAAAAAAGGCTATGTACACTAACATTAACTACAACACAAATGCAAAACATACGTTCCTATGCATGAACTACAAACATTAAGCACAAGACATTCCCCCCTGTTTAGGAAGAAACTATTCCTACTTCCACATGAATGTGATATGGGAGGATCCACTTAGTTTAGTAAGGAAAGCTTCATCTTCAGCTGATCGAGTATGTTCTAATTTGCCTATTTTGGGTGGTCTATATATTGAGGGTAGAAATCCAGAATGGTATCCTAGGGACAGACAAATTGTACCTCCTCTTCTATATGTCATGACCCATAATTTGATGCTACCAAGATTGACCACGTCGTTTAAGGTTATTTGAGCTGGAATGATTACACATAAAAAATTGATCAAATTTCTAGAGGGATAGCATATGGGCCCTAGCTAAAAGGATTTAGTTGAGTTTTGGTTAAGTCTAGAACATTTGTAAATTGTATATTGTATGCGTATCCAAACTATATATCCCAACTAATGAGTTGTTTGACATAATGTATTACCTATGTTTAATGGATAAAATTATCAACTCAGTTCAGAGGATTTTGAAGAAATACAAGAATCTAAGCCTTCCACGGACAAAAATTGGGGAAAAAAACTAGTGGCATCAATCTCAAGTACCTATACCCAAATTGAGATGTTTTATGTTTATAGCAGCGTAATTGAAGTACACAAAAAAATTAGAGATGAGGAAAGCTTAAAAGAAAAAACAAACCTTTTTTGGCTTGCAAGGCTTTCCTTTACCCAAGGACTTGAGCGCCAAAAGCTCCTCCTTTTTGCTGTCTATTAAAACAAGAACAACGCAAGGATAAGTGTTAGGGTTTCATTCACTAAATTGTGTATTATATTCCCCACTCTAGAACCTCATAATTTGTTACCTGTTGCATGTTGCGTCACATCAGAGTCTAATCCATCGAGATACTCTTCGTCATCTACCACAGAGCAGAGCAAAAGCTCCTCCCGAGCTCATAAGACTCATCTTATAGGGTTTTAGGAAACATATCTGCAAAGCTTTCCAGCTCCTCAAACATCTCATAGCGTTCACGAAGCTAGTAATCACGAAACCAAGGCGATGAATGTACGAGCTTCCACCATTCGGGTGAGAAATCTTCCACCTCCTAGTAGGCCAGGGAATAAACAACAACGTGATAGGATTTAGCGTAGAAGTTCCTTTTTCTCGTGATGCAATTGCCATCATGCTAGCACATCAAAGATTCTTGATCCAGAGTCAAACTTGCGACCTCCCTATAGCTAAAGAAATAAATAGAAGACATTGTATCATGCATACTCCAAAACCCTCGTCGAAACCTTATTTCAGGCCGCAGCTCACCAAATTAGAGAATTGAAAGATCAATACCAGCAAGGAAGATTTTGGAGGAGTGGAAACCAATAGTGGCCGGAAAGCAGCCAAATAAATGGCAAAAACAACCGAAAAAATGGCAAAAATGATGAATGGTTGAGATTCGTTTAATGGTGGTCTTTTGTAATCTGCACCGTTCAGCGTCAAAGTAAGTTGGAAAAACTTAGCGTGGGGACACCTTCGGCATAAATATGTTTTAAAAAAATTTGAAATATGTTTAATTCCTATTGTCTTAATTTGAGATAATGTAAAATAAAAAATATAACTTAAATATGTTTAAGATAAAACTAGCAATTGCACCTTGGTGTGCAATGGGTACACTGAAGAGGTGTTGGAAGGTCATTAAGAGAAAATTTGGGTCTATTTTTTGCATTCATCAAATGGTAGGGTCTTTATCAAATGATATTGTATATGTGAAAAAGGTCTCAATGTATTGTGAAGATTTCAATTTTTGTTTTTGCAAGTTTGTATAAATGTTCAAAAGGGTATTTTCTTTTCTTGGTAAAAATAAGGACCAACAAAAGTAGAAAATTTTGAAACATTCTAGATCATTGAAGAAATCCGCAATATTCAAAAAGAAAATGCACTCCATGATGGATGTTAAAGGTGCAAGAAAGCCACCTAGACAATTTCCTTCGAAGGTGGGAACACAAACAAAAACACCAAGTGCAAAGTCAATGCAATTATCTAATCCAAGAAAGGAAATGAGTAAGATATGATATGGATTTGATAGGCCTATTATTTGGTTCTTTGCAACACAGTATGGACAATGCAATAATGGAAAATGGTGTGCAGAGTAATAAGAAAAAGGCTCCTTCAATAATTTCTAGCGAAGTTAGAAATGATGAGCTTCAAAAGTGAATAATGCCACGTCCTACAAGTGTGCATAAACCACTTACTTCAAAGACTCCAATGCAAAAGCCTCACTAGATCAAAGAAAGTTTTCAATGTTTTCAAAGCCAATACCAAGACTTGTGAACAAATTTGAAGCAAGGTCAGTAGTGAGGCCAATGCCAAAACCTAGACTTGTAAAAGTAATAGATAAAATTCACTTATAGTCCCCTATTTAAAGGTACACAAGCAAAAATAACTCACTTCTATTAACACATGTATAATTTTAGTCTCTGCTATCTGATTTTAGTTAATTTACATACTCAACTTTTATATTAAAAATGTCACCTACATTTAATTCATTTTAGTCAATCAACTCACATTAGATATTTTAAAGGAGATTATTTTTATTTTTGGAAGTGTATTCTTGAAAATGATTTTATGTAAGAAATATATTATAATATGGGTAAAAAATCATTTTAAAAAAATTGGCATTCATAATTAAACATACTTATTCAAATTATACAACATATTTGTATGACATAGACTATTAAATATTACAAATTTATATTTTAAAAAATTAATTTAAATTTACAAATTATGGATAACTCCTTTTCCAATAAGTATTAAGTTAGGTAGCATATAAATGGACTAGAAGATCCAATTTGTATCTATAAGTTTGTTTGTCTCTATCAAATGTCGTGCTACCTTGATCATAACTCCCCAAGGACACATACCATTCTTGAATTTTTGTCATGAAACAAGTAATCAAAAGTTAGTTTAATTTTCTTTTCTCTATCTCTCTTTCCCTTTCTATCTCTTATATTTCTATCTCTCTTGTATTATCTCTCTTTTTTCTATTCCTTTCTCTTTCAATCTTTCTCTCCATCTATATCTCTATTCCTCTTTATCTCTCTACCTCTATATTTTTTTGTCTCTATCTCTTTATTTTTTGTATCTCCATCTTTATCTCTTCTATTATAATTTAACTAATTTATATAATAATACTTGTAAACTATTTGTAATATCATTATTTTCCTCCAGTAAATGTAGAGTATGTAAACTTATAAGTAGCTTAGTATATATTTGAGAATTGTATGCATATTTTTCTTCCACACTACATAGTTGGGCCCTTTGAGGAGTTGGGTATTCAATTTAGAAGAAACTTTGGTGTTCATATAATGATGACACCACAAAACAAAAAATTTATTCCACAAAAAATATTAATTAGTAATTTTATTTGTAATATTTTATTATTAATTATGGCAGGCTACGATTAAAAATAAGGTCTTGACAAAGGTTTTAGAGTATGTTCAATTAAAATGACAATTATGGCCAAGATTTTAATAATTAATGAGCACATTTATTTAGTCATTTTTATTTGTCTAATATTAGTCATTTATTTAGTCATTTAGTTGTGGTTTTACCCAATGACCAAATTAGTCACTTATAAATGACCAAATTAGTCATTTATTTGTCAAATTCTACTAGTGTTAGTCACGTGACTAAAAGTTTTAGTCACGTAGTAATTTATTTTCCAAATTATACTAGTGTTAGGATCAGTGGTTGGAGCTTATCAACTTCCATAATCTTAGATTGCAGTACCTGGTAACTCCATTTCTTGGACTTGTTGGTGAGCTTTTCCCAATCTTCGTCATACTTGGCTATGTGGTCTTTGAATTTTTTGGATTGGGTGAGGGCTCAGACAACAAAACTCAAGAAGCCTGTGGTGACCTCTCCCAAAATTCCATCTTCCATATTCTTATGGAAATGCGGCTTTACCTTTTCTAGATCAATTTGAATAACACACATGTCAAACCCCGTCATTAGATTCAGAAATTGGATGCAATCTGCCCTAACATCCTTGGCCTGGTCAATGTCTAGATCCACCTTGTAAAATACCTACTCCAATCTCTCCTTTCGGTTCTCAAAATACAGCTTCCACATATCCACGAGCCAATGATCATCTTCCTTTAATGCAAGCTCCTTTTCCCAAGTTTTCTTTGGCAACTTGAGGATGGCCTCAATTTTCAGGTAAGGAGACCCATGCATTCTTGGGAAGTCTATGCAGAACTTCCTTGTGCCCTCAAGATACTTTTGCACCTCCAAGAACTTGTTTTCTATCCTAACAACACGACTGATGCCCATATTTCCAACATATAGAACTTTCCAGAATGAATCTTTCATGGTCTTAGCTAAGTTCTTCCTTTTCTCAAGCTTATCTACTTGTTCCTTAGACAACAACTGCGGTGGGGATGAAGATGTTGTAGGCTGTTCTTCTACTGATGACCATTGTTGGATATACACCATCAAGTCAGCTAGCTGCACCTTGAGCTCATCCTTGGAGAACTTATCTTGTTGTATTAGATGCACCACTATAGCAATAGACTCTTGAAGGTGATCTACCTTCTGCTCTCTTGAAGCAGTTCCCATGTCAATGGTGGAGACATTGTAGTTTATTCCTTCTTCTCCCACTACCGATGTAGCTACTTGCACTGTTCTAGATCCAGAGGCATCCATTGTCATCTTTGATCTAATTTTAGGCTTCTTCTCCTTCTTAGTGCTGATCTGAGCTCAGGCCAATATGGCCTTCAATCTTGTTCTCAGATCCCTTGGGGTAGGAGCTTTCTTTTCCAGTTGCTTTTCTAGCCAATCAGGCATTGGGGACTTTTCTTTGGGTGATTCCTGGTCACCCTCCTTTTCATCTTTCCTAATTTCAATCTCTTTATCCTTGGGAGCCTCTTTCTCTACCCCTGTATCTTCTATTTCCTCATCAGAGTTCTCGATGAACACCTTGCGTTTGATAGGGGATTTGATGGGAAAGCATTTCTTGGGGCTATCCTCCCCTTTAGTATCTCTTTCGTCCTTTTCTTCTTCATACCCATGTTCCTCGGGCTACTCACTTTTTGGATTCTTCTGGGTTTCAGCCTCTTCTTTAGGCTTATGCTCTTCTTTATCTTTATTTTCCTCATGTGGAGGTGACACATCCTCATGTTCTTTCATTTCGTGTTCTTGCTCCTGTGAGAGAGGTACCTCTCCACTATGCTTGGGGTCTTCTTCCTATTCAGCGGTTGGAAGTTTAGCTCTATCTCCCATTTTGTCATCCTCTTTCCATTTCTTCTCCAAAATCCTTAAACTTCCGGGCTAGCTCTTCCTCAAAATTGACATCAAATGTTTGTATAATGAATTTAGTACTGGTATCCCTTTCTTCATTGCTCTGAGAAGATTCCGTCTCCTCTCCTTCACAAACTACCTTATCAATTTGTAGATGCTGATGTTTTGGATGCTCATGGTAGTCGTCTGCTCCCTCCTCCAATGCCTTTGTGGCTTCCCTCTACTACCTCTCCAACTCCTCAGATATTTCCATTGTGGCTTTCATTTCAGGAGGCTTAGTTGGAGGCTTTGAGGTAGGAACATTGGCAAGAACCTGTGACAGGGCAGCCTGGATGGTTGGATTCATTAACACTTCTAAAATTTCAAAGGGGACACTTTGCATATGCCTTGAGAATGCTTCTGGAAGGGAGAGTGCCGATATAGGTATTGTTGCTGTCATGAGTGGAAAGGACATAGTTGGTGACATGGAAGTAAAAGAAAGTGGAGAGGTGGTGTCTGAAGAAGAATCAACCACCACGATGGGTCTAGTTGGAGTAGAAGAGGCAAGGTGGACCGAGATTTCCACTGCAAGTGGGGAGGTAGCCGCCATGGCTTGAGAAGTTAGTGAAAGAGCATTAGTAGTGGAGGCAGCCAGTGGGGACTTGGGTTGATCAACCTCCACATCCTCTCCCTCATGGAGTGGATCCTCTTATATAATATGCATTTCAATGACGCTACTCAATTTCTTATGTCTCTTGGAAGGTTCCCCTTTTGAGGCCTTTCTAGCATACACTTTTGGATTGGACTACTACTCATCAGTCTCCTTTCTTTTCCTTGAGTGAGTGGAAGGTAATTCTAAGTTTCTCCTATTGACACAGTAGTTACCCCACCATCTGTTCCACTTGGCTCACTTTCGAGCCCTTCATAAGTTAGGACGACCCCTTGTTGCCTCAATCAGGCCACTTGCCCATCAATCCATTCTTTTGTTTGAGCCTCAATGGGCTTGGTTAGAATGTTGAGGTCATCAACCTCTTACTCATCCCAATCAATTAGTGGTAGTTGTAGATTGACAACTACATCATATCGGGGGTCTATCACTGTGTTCTCATCCTCTTCTACCTGATCAAGCACTAGGAACAGGTTCACCCTATTCACAAAGTATGGAGTCATCCACATATAATGCCTCATTTGCACCTCCTTATCATCTATGCAATTAGCCCAAAAGTCTTCAACGCTATGAAAATGGGCATATTCGTGTCCGAGTTCCTTTTTGATGTGGCCATAGGGATCCATCCATAGCTGGGCCGTGTGGAGTTTGAAATGATACTCAGCCAATTCCTTTTCTGAGTTTTGGGCACATTGGGAGGTATGGAGCTCATACATCCCCTGGCTGAAATAAAGGGGATAAGAAATCCTTGCTAGATGTTTGTTGCTTAGGAGGGTGTGTGCATGTCGCAGCTATCGAGAAAGGTCCAACAATATTATCCAGTCATTAGGATGCCAGAGCAACTTGTTCAGTCTTTTTGAAAAGCCCTCTACACGAATGTATGTGAATTTTGGTTATTGAATGAACAAAAAGGCATACTATTTTAGGAAAGTGTTGGAACTGTGGGAGATTCAACTTTTAAAGTCACCCTAGATCAATTTGATGATATGACCTATGAAAGCGTCATTAACCCTGCAGTAGTCCTTCTTGTAGTTCCTGTATTGCAACTGAGAGTACCTATCATAGACTTTTAGCTCCCTACCTTGTTCTTCATTTAGAGCTCTGAATAAACCACTATATTGCCTCTGCTCGGCCAAGGAGTAGACTAGGTAGGATGTCATGTAGAACTTGGAGGTCCTTTTGACTACCATGAACTGCTCGTGAAAGCAATCACTTATTATCCCTCCCCAGTAGGATGTGATATTCTCTTTTCCACAAAGAATCTGTTCAACAATGTAGACCATCCACTCTTGAAAGTAGGCAGTAGTAGGAAGGCCCATTACTCTACTTAGCAGGGTTACCAGATTGTGATAGTCTTCATAGAAGTCAGTGTGTAAGAGCTCTTGGGGGACCTTTACAGCGCTGCCCCTCTTCTCCTTGAGCCAATGTTGATTTAGAAGCTTCTTACATTTAATTGGATTCTCGTTCACATTGCCTTGCACTCTTCTATGGTTGGGATATGAAAGGTCTTAGTTATTGCTTGGGATGATTGGTCATCTAACACATTTCCATCCCTGTCCACTATTTTTCTTGTTTCTGGCTGGTATGCCTCCCTGCATGCCATTACTAGCTCAAGGGCGACAAAAGCAGGAGGGAAACCTACAGATTTGGCTATTCCACTTCCTTTGATTATTCTTGCAGTCTCTATTTTAGGGTTGATCCTAACCCTTCGCATGAACTTATTGATGTCCACATGCCCTATGTTTGTGTCAGAGACTTCTTTCCAATCTGTGGTGACTTTAGATTGCAATGGTTCCCCTTGGAACTAGTATTTCATTTGGTATTTGCCTTCTTTTCCATGAGGAGATTTTCCTGGTTTCTTCCCTTTGTCTTTCTCTGCAGCTGTGCCCGAGGGTCTTGCACCTGATTCCATATATTCTGCAAACAAAGGCAAGGTGAGCATAGCCAAGCATTAAAACACAAAAGGTTAGCCAAATCCCTGCAAACAGAGTTAGATTGGATAATCCATCATTCAAAAATTTAACATTTAGTCCAAGTTGTCATTTAGCAGTTCTCAGGAGGGAGTTTGGATGGTCTGGGCCCCATGGGTTGGAATTCCCTGGCCAGAATGTTATTTTGAAGGGAAAACAGGGCAGGGCAATCCGTATGGTTTCTTCCATCTTCAGATTTAGGCAATTTGAGAAGTCCATGGAGAAGAGCATCCAATTTCAATATGTGGGTTAAAGCTTGTTTTCAAATGAGTAGGCATTTGGGTCATCTTCTAAGTGATTAGAGTCAAGAGGGGGGAATGCTGTCTGGGGTTTTCCATTAGGAATAGCCACGGTGAGGCAGTGTTCTGGGGGTGGAATTTCGCCAGTTGGGACCTGTGAGTTTGAAAGGCGGTCATCACAACTGTTGATCGTTTAAGTGTTTCAGGCTGGAGAAGGTGGGAAGCCGCTAGAGGATTTTCATTTGGAAATGACAGGTAGCCAGCGAGATTCCACTAGAGGAAGTCCAAGGACACAGGTCCAGCAGAGGGCTTGTCCTCCATGTTTTATTCATTCAGGGGTTTCATCGGCAATTGGAGTATTAGACTCTGGGATGAAAAGAAGGGCGTGGATTTCCATTTTGCAACGATCAAGATGGGATGGAGTCCTGACGGGGAAGGTCCAATGGAGGGGACCCAACAAAGGTGTGGACACTTTGAGTTTGTCATTTTACTTGGGTGGCCGAAGGATGATCAGGGTTTGGAGGCTGGAAGGTAGTCTCTTAATAGCCGTGAGGAATGACGATGTCACCATGGAAGTTCATAGGCAGAAGTCTGTGGACCGGGACCCGAAGTGTGTTTAGGATGTGGCAATCTCAACTTCCAAATTGAGTGGCAGACGGAGGAGTGGAATCCAAGGGATGAATAGACAGAGCAAGAATGCCATTTGGGAAGGTGAATGACGAACGACGTCTTGGGGACAGAATCCTGCAAGGGCGGTCCTGGAGAGCATGGGTGGATTTAGTGAGTTCAAGTTTCACAAAGTTCAAACGACAGAAAGGTAGGGGTGCTCTGAGATGGTGGACCTGAGAGGGAACTTCACCATTTGAAGCCATCTCGAATTATCATGTTTTGACGGTGGTAAAGAGGATTCCCGGGCCCGAAGAGCACTGGTACTTTGCTCAAATAATGGCACCGAGGAAGTGAAGTTTCATGCTTGATGTATGGGTGATTACGAGGGTTTTCTAAAGATTTGATCTTATGGGTTTTAAATGCTTCCTTTTTCTTAACCTAGTGCATACATTTTTCATTCCTTTTAACCATTATTTCTCCTCAAAATCAAAGGAAACATAATATGAGGGGCGGACAACAAACATACCATTAGAACCTAGTGAATAAAGATGATGAATCCATGAACAACTGCAAAGGACCAGCGAAGGGAGGCTTCAAGCTCGAGGGCGGTGCGTGATGAATGTTCTCTGGTTGCTCTGGTCACTCTGGTTTCTTTGGCTATCTTGACATGTGAAAATGATAGGTCAATTTGGCATATTTATAGATTTTAAAGGCATTAAATTCCCTCAATAAATGAGCGTATGATGGCCAAGAAGTTGGTGAGTTTAAAATCCGAAAATGGCCATGAGGGGTCTGGAACTTGGAGGTTGGATGGCCGTGAGCTGATAGTCGTATGAAAAGCTATGAAAAAAACAACCGGCGGAGAGGATCCCGGGGTCTGACGGGCGAAACTTCAGTGAAGAATGACCGCTTGGGAAGGGAAAATGCGTAGTAGAAATCCTAGAAGGGAGATCCAACAAACCAGGCTTGAAGAGTGCCGTGGACGATAGGTTACACTTAGTCATTGAAAGCACGAAGAGACATGGATTAGGGTGGCGGGTCCTGAGATACAAAAGGTCGAAGCCTTTTAGCTATTAGAAACAACAAACACCACAGGGAAATCCAGAATGGGAAACCTGACATGGCAGACCTAGAGGATACAAAGGATGTTGGCAGAGGAAAACTTCCAAGGGACCTCCACAAAGGCACCTAACTTGGAAAATTTGAGGGGAATGAAACACGACTGACTTGAAATGATACATTGAGGCTCACCAACCATTTGGGACACCAAAACATGGGCACACAAAATGAAGTGGTGACAAAATGACCTAGCAAGGTGAAGAAAATAAAGGGTCCCCATTCAAAACAGGGTGGTGTGCTGAGGGAACAACAAATCATAATTTTTATTGAGGTCATTTATTGATGAGATTATGCCTTTGTTTTGAGTTATTTATTGATGATATTACACTCCTAAATGGGAAATTTTATTGATGTGAATGTACGTTTGAATAGAGCCATTTAATGATGTGATGTTATGTTTATCCGTATGGTTAATTCATAAGTTATGGTTACTTGAATTAATTTAGTAGAAGTGTCTTCATTAACATAGGTTATAGGTTATTCTTGGGTTAAGGTTACTCCATGGCGTAAGGGAATAGCCTGCGCATAGGTTATGAATGGTCAATGCAAATCTCATTGGGAAGGTGGGTGAAGCTTTATGATGTCCACTCTAAATCTTAGTTGATGAATAATTTGGCCAAAGTAGTGTAAGTTGCCACTGTTTACACTGTTGGTTCATTGTGATCCAATTTTATATACTAGGTAGGGGAATGTCATATATGTAGGTTGTAGCCACTGTGTGATATATCTAGATATGTAGGACACAAAACCATGCTCGATAAAAGTCAAATTTATTAAATGAGGATACCAAACCAATATCTTCATCGAAGGGTAGGGCCATTTACCAGTTTAGTAGATGTGTGGGGGACCACAGTAGTCCATGGTTGGAGGAAAAGCACTTGAGTGACGCTTCTCCTCATCAGTAGGAGACCAATATTTGATGGAGGGCACCTAGACCATTTGTATACCTAGTGGCAATAAGCTTATGGAAGCTATGTAAGTATTTATGTATCCATTTCTATGGAAGATTGTAAAAGAGGAAATGTAATCACGAAATTATGTAATACGAAATCAATACTTTAGAAAGTTGAAATACTTTGTTGTAATGTAATGGGAAAGTTTGGAATGATGTTTATTTCAAATGTGCATATTATTATTATATATGAAAAGAAAAAAATATTGCTAAGTGTTGGTATCATAATTTATTTACTTGAGGTGAAAATCATAGTAAAATCTTGGGTAGAACAAATGGGAATGTTACATGTGGTATGAGAGCTACCAAGTTTAACTTTGGAACCTATGAGCTCATTACATAAGTGATATGTAACCCTTAAGAGGGAAAGAAGAAAAGAAAAAATGGGAAAGAAAAAGGGAAGTTAAGATTCCTAAAAACTTGTTTAAGTTTGGGACTAGGAAGAGTCGTCCTTGGAATTGAAAACTCCTAAACCAACAACTTATTAGGATATACCTTTGGATTGTGGAAGATTATGCAACTAGGTTTTGTAGGAAGGTTATGAGAATTACCAATGAGTACCTTCACCCTACGAAATATTTTAAATGACTTTGAGGGATAGAAAGGATTGAAGTAATCCCCCTTATTTATAGCAAACTAAAGTTACAAAGAGTCAAGGATTTTTGGATTTAGTAGGAATACTATGAATCTATGAGTATGCATTATTGGCATAAATTGGAAACTTCAATCAAAGTAGGAAGTTGAAATTTTGTGAATCAAAATCAAATAGAGATGTATCCAAGAGGTTGGATAACCCTTGAAAAATATGATTTAGTAAAGGTTAGAGACCATAATGGTTAGGGAAAGAAGCAACCAATGAAGTAAACATGGTTCCATTGATCGGAATTGGCGAGATAAATTTAGAGTTATGATTGAAAATAGGGAAAAGAAACCAAAAAACTTAAGAGTGTCTAAGTCTATGAGAAAATGAAGTTACCAAGAACTAGGAAAAGATTACTTAGGAAGATGATAACAAGATACTTGGAAAAAATTAAACAATTTGGACAAGGGGCTCAGTTAGAGCATAGTTTGGTTGAAGTATAGATAGAAATTACAAAATTTTCAATGAATGTAAGCTTATGTTTAGATGTTCCAAAAGGAAATTGGCTATGGAGGGAGAATATGTTGTCAAATCAAAAAAATAATTTGAAAAGAATGCACTAAGGTGAAGACACAATTGATATAGGGATCCTTAGGCAAGCTCATTAACACATCGACAAAAGGGGATTTGCGAATATGAGATATTCCTCTACTATGGTTAAAAGGCTATTAGAATACATGGAAGAGAGAATTGGAATGAAATACTAGAGTATCTATTAGCTGTTAGTGTAATTAATTATTTATTACACTAGCATAAGTTAACTTAGGTCATATATCATTTAGTCCTAGGTTGCATTTTAATAAATCATTTAATAATGGGGTAATATTCCCTTCCATGTTTGTAGGGATAAGATTCCTTCTAGAAGATGAGTTGTCCTTCTAGAACTTATCTCAACATTTAATAATTTCCTAGATAGGGTTCACATGTTGTTAGATCATGACACATGGCAACATCTCATACATTTTAGGTTTTCTCTCATGCCTATATATTCAAGGAATCTTGTACATTTGTAATCAATCCAATCTCATAGTGTAGATCAATAGAATCTCTATTGTGCATGCCTAGTTGCAACACTTTCTTTGTGGTTGATTATCTTTCCTAGAAAAGGTCCTCCATTGAAGACTGCAGCTTCACGGACCTGTGCATCCATAATCTCAACATTAGCTTGTAAGTTGTTAATTCATTAGATCTCATTATGGTGGATCCAACTGCTGATTCTGAGAGATCAAAGGGTGATGATGAGTCTAATTTTGGTAATGAAAAAGTATATTCAAGGCATACCATGGAGGGTAAGAAAGGAAAGTAATAGTCAAACAACTATCAAAAGCCAACAACAAGGAATGATAAATTAATTCAATTTGGGGAAAGAAAATGTTTGCTAAGAGTTCAACTTTAAGATGATCTAATATCATGGAAACACTAAGGGGGAAGAAGGAGAGTAGATAGACTCAGATAAAGTACCCCAAGTTTATTAATGTATTTGGAATAACTTTTGACTTCTCCATAATTCATGATTCAAAGACCTACAATTGAAGTCTTATAGGACCACAAAAAGGTTGGTAAAATTAATAGGATAAGGTATTGGAATTATTGGGGAAAGGTAGAGGGAAGGTCAAGGTTTATGACCAATAAGAAAGAAACATATACAAACACAAACTTATTCATATTGTTTTGGAAGATCAATTTATTATTATCGATAATGTTTGAGAGAGGTGGAAGAAATACTTGATCATGAAAGGCAAGATTATCAAGGTATGTAATAGGGAGGGAAGATTTACATACTCATGATTTTGAGTCATCGAAAAGTGTTCATGCTTGGTAATTATTTATGTAATAATTGTTGATATCTTTTGGAAGATAATATCAAAACCAACATGATTTAAACAAGGATTGTTACTCAACTAATATGAAATGCTGATTGGAAGAAATAAATTGAGCTGAAAATTGGATTACAACTTTGGAAATGAGTAAAGGATGAAATAAATCTAAGATGTGGATGATCTAGGATGAAGGAGTTTTATCTCTACAAAAATATTTAAATATTATATTTTGAGAATCAAATGTGGTATAAGTCCATGGAAGAGTTTTTACTAAGTCAGGATGGACTATTATGTAATGTACCAATTTCTAGAAGATTAAGGAATGAGATGAGGTGAAATGATGCACTCAGGATACATAGTAATGAAAAAATTATTTAACTGATATGGAACCACTAAAATCTGGAAAGGGATAGAGTAAAATGCTGCAAGGTATGTAGCAAGTTGTTGTCCAGCAGGCTAGAGGATAAAGACATGATGTTGTCATCGGCAAGACTTAAATACTCTTATGAAGTTCTAGTGAGGGAGCGGTAGATCATTAGAACAGTTTGATCTTTCTATGTTGATGGAACTGGCATAATGTTATGGAGGATAAAATAACCAAGGTAACCAATATAGATTAGGAAGTTTGATTTATAGGATAATAGTCCTAAACAACATATTGTGTGAAGCAACTGCTTAATGTTCTTGAGAAGGTTATCTCAGATGTGGAAAAAGCAAGTACTGATAAGGTTTTGAAAACCATGATCATCCTATGAAAAATTCAATTGAATGAATGATCAATTTATTACCTTAAGTTATCCAGTTAGGAAAAAGGGATAAATCCAATCTTGGAGGATTTGAGGAATATTTTTTTAGAAAACAATAAACTTATATCATTATAAATGACCCATTTCTGGAAGAAGGGTTGAATTCCTAAAAATTGGGAGAAGCTAGGACCAATTTTTTTTGTCATATATAGAATCGAAGGATCAAGGAAAACTTACATTGATACAAAGCTTAAAATTACGAAGCAGTATAATTATGTTTAAGGTAGATCGTTGTGTCAGTGATGGACGGTCTCGGTTTGCGTTGTTCAATGGTGTAAAGACAAAATGGAAGAATGAAGTCCACAATGTAGTGAAAAATACATCTACATTCCTTTTATATTTGGG
This sequence comes from Sequoia sempervirens, assembly GCA_007258455.2. Lineage (NCBI taxonomy): Eukaryota > Viridiplantae > Streptophyta > Pinopsida > Cupressales > Cupressaceae > Sequoia > Sequoia sempervirens. Next base: position 287,751,403 of record VDFB02270651.1, on the reverse strand, counting down.
ATACACTAAGGATAATTGTATTAGCCAATGAGAACATGTTTTCCAGTCATTGGGGTATAAGTGTTATATAGGGTATGGTCACTATTGTACTTATGAAGTACGAAGGAGTTAATATAATTATGAAGTATAGTTATTTAAGGGGAAGGTATGCGTGAAGCACACAAGTTCTCCTTATATGTTATCTTAGACCCTCAATGCAAGGTCCAACATGGATGAGATTGCAAAAGGTCATGCTCTGAGGGAAGAGTGTTTTGTTATTAATATAATATGCCTATTTCTTACATATGGGAAAATTGAAGGTAAGACTTTCATTTGACTTTATATATATGTTTAGGACTTAAAATCATTGGGGGCGATGATTCTCATGGGGGGAAGTATGTTATACCCCATTTCCTACTTACCAAGTTACTTTCACCTTCATGAGTAAATACACAGATAAATATAATTTGGGACTTTAATACATTTATGAAATAGTGAAATAGGTATTAAGATATTATTTTTAAAGGAATGAATATGTTTTATATTGATGAAATGTGATGAAAGAATGTGTATATTCTAATGCTTTGTTGATGTAAATGTTTTATGATGCAAGTGGATTTCATGTGAATGCTTGACTACTGTTATTATGTGCTAAGTTGAATGCAGGAATAGGTTCAAGCCTCTAGAAGAGAGGGGAAGTATTACTCAAGAGAGGGGATTGGTCTGGTAACCTTTGATAAAACCTAAACTGATCTTACACACAAATTCACCTCTATTTTAGTGAAATTGAGTCAATAGTTTGGGAAATGGTAAGTTATCCATAGCCTTGTTTGTGTAAGATTTAGAAAACATTATGATCTTATCTGTGAATGTTTTGAATGGGTTATGCAATTAAGTCTCTTGTTATATGTGAGTTCTTCCTTATGTGTTTATATTTGATCAACAATATATATATATATCGATCGATGGGATTGTGAATATATGTGTTTAAATGTAAAAATCGAAGTAATGATATATATTTGTGATATACTTATATATATACTAATATATGTGTATGTAGTACGTGACTAAAACATACATACATATATTTTAATATATGTATATATGCATTTATAAATATATATTTTTATTATCCAAATGTGTGTAAATATATGTGTTTTTTTATGTTGAGGCAATAATATATATATGTATGTATGTATGTATGTATGTATGTATGTATGTATGTATGTATGTATGTATGTATGTATGTATGCATTGTCAATTTGTGGTATATATATTTGAATATCGAATAATGCATTTTATAAACTTATGAATTGTGATATATATATATATATACATATATACATATAACACATTACATTATGTATATATATACATATATTATATATAATATAAATGCTAATGATTTATATAATGCTGAATTATTAAAGCACATAACATTATAAACATAGAAAATGCTAATTAATGCACACAACAAATAGTTAAAGGGAATAGCACATGAAATAAGACAATGCATAACCATGAGTAATGGTTAAAGTATTTAAAGTGCTGAGTGTTATGAACAAGAGCAGTGCCATGTACAAGTGCATGGTTTCATATGCTAACCAACATGTAAGTAAACTACCATAGACTAAGCCAATGCAAAGGAAAAAATGAATAACCATAGACAAAAAAATTTGACCAAGTCATTGCAAATAATAGCCAAAGGAATAGGGTGCATAGGAAACAATGTGGTGCCAACTTGTGAGAAGCATGAATTAATTAGAAGTTTGATTTGTAATATGAATTCTAGATTATTAAGCATTATGAAATATGGGAAATGGTCAAGTGTGTAGTTGGCCAAGTAAGTCGACCTGTAGAAGACAATTACCTTGCATTTCTGATTATCATTCTTCTTGTTCATATGAGTAAAGCAACTCATTCACCATGGTTGTGTATGTGTTCATTGTACAATGTTTATAGCTACCACATTTTCTTAACCTTGCTGAGTCGAACCTTTTGAGATGAGAAGTGTCATTATTTATACCCTATTTCTAGCCTTTAGTTGTTGAACTTTGTGTATAAATAGAGGAGCTATCTACCTTAATAGGGACACATATTTGCACTCTTGTTGCTTAAATTTTTAGTTGTTGCTAATATGAGTTGAGAGTTGTGAGAGAGAGTTTGAGAGTTGTGAGAGGTTTTTGAGAGTAAGATTTTGGTGAAGAGAAAGAGAGATAGTTTCGGGAATTTCATATTGGTTTAAGGGAAGGCTAAGATAGGAATCTAGTTTGATCAATTGGAGTGTTGCATAAACATGCATGTTGAGTTCTACTATTTTATGCTATTTACATTTTGGAAAAGATTCCATGTTCTTTGTTTGCCTTTTTTAGAAATTATGTTTAGTTTTTTTATTATGAATAGGTTATTATCTTCTTTGGTTAGGTGTGAAAGGTTCTTGATGAATCTAGTCTAGGGAATTTGATTACACTCCATATTAAGGAATGGGTGTTTGCGATTATTATTATATAGTATATTAAATATAAGCCTATGTAGTAAGAGGCTTAATTCATGAAATTGGGCTATAGAGTTACTTTGAACTACTTAGTGAGAATGTCATCATTATGAGTTTATGCAAACCTTGAATGATAATCATTACATGATTAAATACTTATGTCTTAGGTTGAAATAGGAAGTGAGTCTTAACCCTAGTATTAGGGTAGAAACTTAGAGGTTATATCAATATTCAACAATAGGGATGAGAGTAGTATTTTATGGTCATGTTATTATCTTATTTTGAATTAGAATCTAATCACGAAATTCTAGAAGGGAACTCACATATCGGTAAACCCAAATCCATGATGAGTAAAGAACTTGTAGGTGCAAAAGCACAAACCCTTCTCATGCTATTGTCCTCCATATTTTATACAAATGTAGTGAACATGAGAATATTTGTGATATATTGAAAGAGAGGCTTTTATGGAGGTCACTTGAATGTTACATTGCTTTTTCTTGGAAACTCTAGGTTAAGAATAACCTATTTTGTAGGGTTGTCTATTTGATTATTGATTGAAGCAAATAAGTCAAGATTAACCTATATGATCTAATTGATCATTTGATTGTTGATTATACTTTCAATTGGTGTTGATTTATTGATGAGACCATACTTTGGATTGAGTCTTTATTGATATGATTAATCTTTTGATTTAGATAATTTATTGATGTGATTATACTTTGATTGAAATAATTTATTGTTGAAGATTATACTTTGATTGAAGTCATTTATTGTTGAAGATTATAATTTTGATTGAGGTCATTTATTGATGAGATTAAACTCTTGTATGCAAAATTTTATTAATGTGAATGGAATTTTGAATAGAGCCATTTAATGATGTGATGTTATGGTTAATTCGTAAGTTAGAGTTACTTGAATTACTTTAGTAGAAGTGTCTTAATTAACATAGAGGTTATAGGTTATTCCTGGGGTAAGGTTACTCCATGGTGTAAGGGAATAGCCTATGGATAGGTTATGAATGGTCAATACAAATCTCACTGGGAAGGTGGGTGAAGTTTTATGACATGCACTCTAAATCTTGGGTGATGAATACTTTGGCCAAAGTAGTGTAAGTTGCCACTATTTACACTTGTAATGGCATGAATTTGTACCCCTTGCAAATTACCTATTTACGTACCTCCAACCTTAGATAAATTAAATTTGATGATGCTATTCCATGTCTTCCATTCGCTTCCCATCCACCTGGCTACTTTTTTTGTGTTGGTGGAGGATATTCTATTAGGGACACTAGCATGACACGTGGATGTCTGCGCAACGTGCTACTATCCTGACAAGATTCCTACCTCTGGAATCCACATAGGTTTTACAAATCTACATTGGTGATGAAGTGTAACATTTCTTCTCCCTTGAACGACCTTGAATGACTCCTTTGCCTCCAATTTCATCTTCAAAAGAATATCTCATTCATTCATTCACTCTCTCTTGACCTATCTTCAATCTCTCTTGATCTTCTTGGCATTCTACTAGATCACTCTCACTTCATTCACAACATTTTCATCTCCATTGAAGCTCCAAGATATTTCTTTGGTTGGTCTACTCCCTTTGTTGTGTGACAACATTGGAATTCACAAGCTTGTGAGCTCACATCTTCCTTCACATTCCTTGAGAGAATCTTGTTGGGGAGGTATTTCATTCATGCAGAGCTTGTGGGAGGCTAGATTGACTTCCATTAGTAAGTTCTTTTTGAGTTTTGGCTGCATTTTACACTCTCTCTCCGTATGGATGCTAGCACCCGACTGGGACGGTAGTGCGTCATGCTATCATCCATCTTCTACGTTGGAGTCCTTTGGTAGAGATCTGCCTAAGTTGTAGTCTAGACTCAAGAATCTTCTCACTTGAATTCCTAATCTCTCAGGTTGATAAAAGGAAAGAGATAGATCAATTGTCCTTCCTTTTCACCCCTTTAAACATCAATCTTATCTCAAACAATTCCTTAAACCTTCTCAACTCATTAATCCTTAGCTTGAGGTAGATCAAGGAAGCTGGTTGTTCTAGACCCTCTTCTGACTTGGGGTTCTGAACAGTCGGCCCCCCTCTACATTTTGGTGAACCCAACGTGAACTGTTTTGGTTCTATTTCATAGGGTTGAAGGAGTCTTCTATCATGTTCTAGGTGTGTGCATTGTAGGGAACCTAGCCTTGCAACTCAACCTACGACCCCTAGCTACACATCTAGAAGAGTCCCTAAACATTGTGAAGCGAAGCCTAAAATAGGTCACTATCTAATTATTGAACCTTTGGGGGCTTCTGGGAAAGTCATTTCTAGTGTATGTAGAAGATGGATTCTTTCATGCATCTTCCCATCTCATCTGTGTAGCTTGTGAATGGGTATCTTGTTATAACCCTTACCTCACATGATTTTTCGGTTAATGCTAATAGAGAATCTTCTCATTTATACATTCCCACTCATATAAATGGGAATATCATGACTGGAATTCTCATTGACCCTACGTGTCAGGTTAATGTTATCATAGAAGAGATTATGTTAATAAAATTCTTACATAAGGATGGATACGATGAGTCTAAAAGCACTATACATACACATGATGGGATTTCCATCCCTCCCGTCAGTTCTATCACCCTTTCAGTCCTGGTTGGGCCTAGGACCATGAACGCCCTCTTCGACATTTTCTTGGGGTCTGACTTGTTTAGAGTGAAGCTAGGCATTCCTTGGCTAGTTTCCATGAACGCAGTCCCTTCAGTGATCCAAAAGTGCTTGAAATTCTCCCATTAGGGCTCCATGCACATTGTGCATGACACTAGGTACAAAACCCTAGTGTCATGTGTGGCTTATTCATTAGATCACTTTTGGCCTACCCCTATTAGTCTGCTTCCTCTAAGGATGGACCTCTTGTATCACACTTATGTAAAATACAATAATGGGGACGTAGCACCAAAAGTGACCTATCCTCCTTCTCCCTATACAATTGCAGTTAAGGCTTCTATGATAGTGTAGCATCGGGCTATTGCTGCCTCTTGAAAGGAGAAGGAGAGGTCTGCTTAGAAGCCTTCTTCCTCTGAAGTTCCACCTGCTTCTTCCTCCCACCCTATTGTAAGGCCTTTGACTTCCGCCCCTATGTGTCTCTTGGGGAGTTTGATGGTGCCACTTGGTAGAAGGCCAAGCATCAAGTGTTTAACCTTCCTATCTTTCCCACGATGCCTTGATCCATTGTATATGGTAAGGGGAAGAGTCCTCATGGAGTAGCTTCTACATCTTGGCCTCTGTAGCCTCCTATTGCTATTGTCCCCAAGGTAGCGAATGGGAAGAGGCCCACCATTGAGGTGCTTGAGTTTGCTTCCCTACCTATTGTTATTTCCATTCCTACATCTATTCCTCTTGTTCCTATCCAAGAGTCACTCCCTCCATCAGTAATGATTGTGATGGATACTCCAATGATAGAACAAGAGCCTCCTGCTCCTCCTCAAGATGTAGCCTCTAGCTCTTGAAGTCAAAGAAATTTCCTTGTGCATGAGCATAAGCACTAGAGGAAGTCTCTAGCTACTGAGAAGGTTTCTTTGAAGAAGGAGGAAAGGGAGCTAACAACTCCTGTTTCAGTGTCCTCTGCTGTGTCCTCCTCTTCCGCCTCTCCTGCTTTAGTTCCCACCATCTTGATCTTGCTTTCAACTCCTCTTGTGAGCATGGATAATCCTCACCCTAAAAGGGTGCAAGTGTTCATTTCTCCCTCGGTTGAGCTTCCTCTCTTGATGTCCCTTCTAGATATCCCACCTTTTCCCAAACTCGTAGATATGCTGAATACCTCAATGGTGTCCGTTGTGGTTTTCTCTACTTCTTCCTCACCTTCTGCTTCATCTGTGGGGATCTCGTATCCTCCGAGGAAGTGCAAGTTGGAGGATGACCCTACTTCTAATAGGGTTCAAAAGAAGGGATCACCTTCTTTGGAAGATAGCTCTACATTGGCTTGCACTATCCTAGTGACGGAGGTAGCCCCAACGTCCCTTGAGTTTGTCACTACCCCAAGTCTTTCAGTGAGGTTGGCAGTGAATCTTAGGTGCCTCCTTCATCACCCGCTCAGTTGACACATGGAACTCCCATAAAGTGCATTTTCAACTTAGTAGATGATGTCTTGGCTTTGTTGGCAATTTTTACAAAATCAATGATGTTTACCTCACATGATTTGAGATAAGAAGACCTCGAGGGGCCTTCTTCCTTAGCTCTTGTCACAGGAGAGTTGGAGGATGCTCCCCTTGCTATCCCACCCTTGCAGGCTCATTCAAATTCCCCTTATAATGATATAGATTGGGAGAATGATGACCTCTTGGTTGATGAGGACTAGGAGGGCATCTCTTTTTCATTTGTAAATTAGATTTGTGTGTATGTTGTGTTTCCCCATGCTTGTTTTATGTGTTCTTGGAAGACCCTTGTCACCCTTATAGGTGCTTGGATACAAGAGTGTTTTGTGTCATAAACTTCTTCTATTTGTTACGTCATTCTTCCCCTGTTGTGCCTTAATTTTTGACAATTGGGGACAATACAAAGTGTTGGGGGCATTTAGGCCTCCTTTTCATGTTGACCCAATTTTTAATTTGTTTTCATGTACCTTTCTTCACATGGTTTGATATAGTAGGGGATTGATGATAGTTCATATATATTACTATATTAAATTTATCTATTTATATATATGAGTAGCTCTAACCTCAAAATATCAGATCCCCTTGTCTCTTGATGTCTTTGTTTTGCTTACATTGTATTATTACCTTTCTCTCTTCTTTGCTTGTTTCATGATGTTGTGGTGCCTATGTGTTGTCCCTCATGTGTGTGAAAAAAATTCCATGATTACATCTCGTCATGCATCACAGGCCACAACATCACTTTCTTATCTCTCCTTAGGATGTCATGCGCCTTTATGTTCAACATGCTCCATCCTAAGGGGGAGCTATCATACTGCTTCAATGTTCAAAATGTGTATTCAGTGGCCAATGAATCACTCATTAAAAATATTTTATTTTTCAATAATTGCACTCTTCAACAAGGACCCCTAGAATAAATTTTCTTTCATCATGGATTCGTAAAGAAAGAATTTGAAAACTTTCCCTCGAGAAGGGAGTACTTTTTTTGATGAAGAATTTTGAAAACTTTCCCTTGTGAGGGAGTATTCTTCCTTTCAAATTCCTTGATGAAAGAGATATTTCAGAAGGATTCCTTGATGCTAGAATCATTTGTGAAAAATTTCATCACCTTTCAAATAGAGTGTCCCTTGAGTAGGCCCCTTTCCTTTTGAAGAGTTCCTGAGGGACCCCTTTGAAAGATTCTCCTTCAATTGTTGACTATTTGTGTGACTGTTTTCCTATATGGATTTTTACTATCTAACATGATTGGCTGTAGATTAACATGTTGCTTTGTAGGACAAAGGACTTGTGAAGCTATTTTTTCAATCAATCTTGGAGGATTGAGGACCTCAAGCTTGCCTTGCAGGACTGAGCACCTATAAGGGCCCATTAGACTTTGTGAATCCTTTCATATTTGGATTCCCTTAGGACCAAGTACCTGGGGTGTCTCCTTTGTAGGACCAAGCACCTTCAGAGCCTTTCATTCACCTTTCCTAGGTCCAAGGGCCTGCGACGCATTTTGTTCAACTCTCCTTAGGATTGAGTACCTGTGGAGCCATCTCTCTCTCTCTCTCTCTCTCTCTCTCCTGCACTCGAGTTCATCATATTATAGTTTTCTTCCTCAACAATCCAAGTATACATTTCTTAGCTTTTACTCTACTTTATCGTGCATTCGCTAACACTTATGCTCACTAAAGTGGGGGAAAAATGTAATGGCATGAATTTTAACCCCTTGTAAATTCCCTGTTTACATACCTCATACCTTAGACAAATTAAATACGATGATGCTATTCCACATCTTCCATTTGCTTCCCATCCACTTGATTGCTATTTTTTATTCAAGTTTTTGGATTTAAATTGTGTGAGTTTTTTAAATCAATGTTTCGGATCACACTCCATGATCCATCATTAGGATGATTTGTATGCAACAAGAGAGAAGAAAAATAGAATGAGATAGCAGACTTGGAAGGATAAATAGGTGAGGAGAAGAGAGGGCTAGAAGACAATAGGCTAATATTTGACCAATGAAGAAAAAAAATATAAATAAATAAATAAATAAAAGCAACATACCCCAAGATCATAAAATAAAATAAGAACCAAGAAACTAAAGAAAGGAGAAAAACAAAAACAAAAAGAGAACAAAGAAAACTAAGAACCAAAGCTAAAGAATAAATAAAACATCAAAGAAATAATCAACTTTTTATATATATATATATATATCATAGAAATAATAAATTATATATATATATATATATAATTAATTAAAATATACAAATTCAAATGTAACAAAATAATAAATTTTTTGAAATTTTTAAAAAATATTCTTTTTATTTTTAAATTGTTCTCTTCTTTCCCTTTTTGACTTTTATTTTAATTTTATATGACGTGTTTATTTGTTTTTTGTCTTTTATATTTTTTGGTGTTTATTTGTTTTTTGTCTTTTATATTTTTTGGAGTTTGTTGATTTATTGAGTTGTGTTTATTTGATTTGTTCTCTTCTTTGAATTTTAATGTTTTTGTATTTTTCTTTGTTTGATTGTCTTCATGATCATTTACTCTATTATTATATAACAATTTAAAAAGAACTAGTATATATTATTTTTAAGTTAGATATAATAATTTAGAAGGAAGGGAATATATATATTTTTTTATTATTTTGTTACATTTGAATTTGTATAATTTTAATTATATATATATATATATATAATTTAGAAGGAAGAGAATAATTTTTAATTATATTATTGTTTTACATTTGAATTTCTATATATATATATATAAAGTTGATTATTTCTTTGATGTTTTATTCATTCTTTAGCTTTGGTTCTTGGTTTTCTTTGTTCTCTTTTTGTTTTTGTTTTTCTCCTCTCTTTAGTTTCTTGGTTCTTATTTTATTTTATGATCTTGGGGTATGTTTTTCATAAAGTAAGCAACATTTACAGGGTGTTGTACCCTTCACAAGGAGCCACAAGGGCCAATAGAGTCCATATAAAAAATTAATAAAACAAAACACTAAACCAAAAACAAATGCAAATAAACAACACACAGTCCAACAGTAGACCAACAACAGACTAGCTGGTGTTCTCCCAATTCTTCGACATAAGCTGAACCAAATCATCGCCAATCCACTCTTGGTGGTCTTCAACCTTCTTCATCTCCATCTCATCTTTCATGACGACAGACAAGGTACTAGTACACATTGAACTAATTTGACCGTGAATCGGGTCAAACCATTGAATTTTTTGTCCATTTTTTCCATTCTTTCTTTTAGCACTTTGAGCTCCTCACCTCTGCCCATAGTATAGTCAGGATCATTTTGCTCAATCCCCAATGGTTCTGAAGAGTGAGAGGAAAACACCTCCTTCTGAGCTTTACCCTTATCAGGAATGGGAGGAGGACCACTAATTTTCACTTCTTCATCACCTTTCAACACCTCTTCCACTCTATCTCTACTATTTGACAACTCCTCTTCAGTGTCCAAATCTCTAACCAAAATTTTCTTTTTGTTCTTTGCCAATCTACCAAAACTCTGAATGATGGTATCACAACCCATAATCATAGTCTCTGCCACCATTGTTTCACCCAAGGAATCCTTGCTCATGACATTTTCCCTTTATTCAGAGGCACCTTCTCCTCCTTACCTTTCTTTTTCGGCCTAGCCTTGCTAGGAGTCTTCGCAGGGTTAGACTTGAGATCACAAAGGCTCACCGCCACATAGGTTTGGGAAGATCCCTCAGCACCCTTTAGTTTTTTGGTAGTAGTTTTTGGTTTTTGAGCATCCTCAAGGACATGGTGGCTTTTCTTGGTAGGGCCTTTGGATTCGGCCAGAGATAGGTTCATCTCGTTGGGTGGCTCAATTTCTTCAATGCGGACAACTGAAATGGTTTTCGGAGGGCATAAAGCTAGATGAAAGTGGTAGAGTCTTAGGATAAGACCCTGGTGAAGTGGTAGAGGAGTGGGTTCATTGGGATTACCAGCAACAGACTCCACACATTTCTCAATAGAACTTTGGGGTATGTTACTTTAATTTATTTATTTATATTTTTTCTTCATTGGTCAAATCTTAGCCTATTGTCTTCTAGCCCTCTCTTCTCCTCACCTATTTATCCTTCCAATTCTACTATCTCATTCTATTTTTCTTCTCTCTTGTTGCATGCAAATCATCCCAATGTTGGATCATGGAGTGTGATACGAAACGTTGATTTAAAAAACTCACATAGTTTAAATCCAAAAACTTGCACACTTAATTATCATGGATTGTGGAAACTTGATGTTGTTGCTATTTTTTATGTCAGTGGAGGATATTTTGTCAAGGATGATAGTGTGGTGTGCTGCCATCCTAACAAAATTCTGCCTTTGGAATTTGTAGATGCATTACAACTCTCCATTAGCAATGAACTGTAAGGTTTATGTGCCCTTGACTGACCTCAAATGACTCCTTTTCCTCCAATTTCATCTTTAAAAGACTATCTCATTCATTCATTCACTCTCTCTTGACCTCCCTTAAATATCTCTTGATCTTCTTGGTATTCTACTTGATCACTCTCACTTCACTCACAACATTTTAATCTCCATTAAAGCTCCAAGATAGTGCTTTGGTTGGTCTACTCCCTTTATTGTTGCAACAACATTAGCATTCAAAAGCTTGTGAGCTCACATCTCCCTTCACATTCGTCGAGAGTATCTTGTTGGGGAGGTATTTCATTTGTGCAAAGCTTGTAGGAGGCTGGAATGACTATCGTTAGTAAGTTCTTTTCAAGTTTTGACTGTGTTTTACACTCTTTTTGTATAGACGCCAACGCATGTTGTCATCCATCTTTTGCACTAGATTCCTTTGGCAAAGAGCTTCCTAAGTTGTAGTATAGACTCAAGAATTTGCTCACCTGACTTCCTAACCTCTCAATTTGATAGAAGGAAAGAGATAGATCAGTTGTCCTTCCTTTTCACCCCTTTAAACATCAAGCTTATCTCAAACAATTACTTAAAACTTCTCAATTCATTCATCCTTAGCTTGAGGTAGATCATGGTAGCTAGTTGTTCTAGACCCTCTCGTGACCTAGGGTCCTGAGCAGTCAGTCCCCCTCCTCTAAAACACTATCAGTTCACTATGATCCAGGTTTACATACTAGGTAGGGGAATGTCATATGTGTAGGTTGTAGCCACTATGTGAAAAATTTAGATATGTAGGACACAACACCATGCTCGGGAAAGGTCAAATTTATTATGAGGATACCAAACCAATCTCTTTGTTGAAGGGTAGGGCCATTTAATAGTTTGGTAGATGTGCAAGGGACCGCAATAGTCCATGGTCGGTGGAAAAGCGCTTGAGTGATTCTTCTCCTCATCAGTAGGTGACCAAGATTTGATGGAGGGCACCTAGACCATTCATATGCCTAGTTCCAGTAAGCTTATGGAAGCCGTGTAAGTATTTATGTATCCATTTCTATGGAAGATTGTAAAAGAGGAAATGTAATCATCAAACTATGTAATATGAAATCAATACTTTGGAAAGTTGAAATACTTTGTTGTAATGTAACGAGAAAGTTTGGAATGATGTTTATTTCAAATGTGCATATTATTCTTATAAATGAAAAGAAAAAATTATTGCTAAGTGTTGGCATCATAATTTATTTACTTGAGGTGGAAATCATAGTAAAATTTTTGGTAGAACAAATGGGAATGTTACACATAGAGAACTCAATTTATGAGTTAGTGAAGTCTAAACCCAAAAATTGTTCTCTTTCTGGAAGTTTCAAGCATGAGGCAAAGGTGGTTCTCTGAATCTTAACCACTAGCCTATTGTCATGGGTTCTAAATTCATGAGCGTGAGAATCATAATATCTGATGCATTCCATAACTAGGTCTAGGCATTGAATTGCAACAGGAAAGGCAATTGCTTCTATTAACCCACTTGTAATTACCTTCTGTGTGATGAGCAGGGGATTCAATTTTTGGATTTTCTCCAAAAATTCATCTAAGTTTTCCTGCCCTAGCTTAGTATCCGTAATTTATGGCATTTTACTGGTTAAGCCCAAGATGCATTCAAAAGCTTGATATTTGTATCTCATGGTGATTGAAAACCTAGTGTTTATGTGTGATTTACGTAGGAGGTTTCGATTGATGAAAGGCCATTCAATTGGAAATGTATTTGACAACAACTACTGAAGAAAGTAGAGAAAGAAATACCTCGGTGATTCTGGTCTCCAAGAATTGATGACTGCACCAATTCGATCCTTCCATTCCTTGTTTTCTATCGCCTCAGCTAGAAACACTCCTCTCACTAGCTCATATCCCTTTTTAAACCCTTCACAATTAATGTGTGAGTAGATAGGAAATTAATTGTCCTCTCATATAGTTGGCACACATAGCCTTTAACATCACCACTTCATTGTAACCACTTTTTAAAATTTGAAAGCTTGAACTAATTGATCGATAGGAAAAGAGGTTCATATAACCTTGTCGGAGTCTAAATTTTTTTTTTATAACCACAATGAAATACAAAAATCCTTTTAATGCATTCCTTATACACTTTTCAAAGTATTCATTTTCTTTAGGAAGAAAAAGAGTAAGTTCATATAACTTCGTCAAAGATCAATAAAATTTTCATAACTTGAAATAAATTCTGAAATGACTTGAACTTAGACCCAAAACAAGACTTATGAAGTTATGAATTCAATAACAAACATTGAAACTTGTGTAAGATTGGAATTTAAGTGTCACTTCAGTAAAAATGAAGGTTATAATAACCAAGGCAGAGACTGACAAAGTTAGAAGAATTGACTAAAATACTGAAAATTTTTAGACTTAACCAAATTTAGAATAGGTTGGTAAACTTTTTGAGATGAGACAAAAACTATGATAATAATTACAACATATATTCTTGGTAAAGGCAATCCCTACCATCCCATGCATGTGGGATAATTACTTTATTCTACCTAACTAGTGGGATGACTTATAAAGCACATGCATCCAAACATTTGTTTACTATTACCTACATGCAAATTACAAAGAATATTCACCTAAATAACACTAGCTACTACATAAAAAATTGGGGTTCATAACATTGCCTCCCCTTCAAAAATATTTTTCCTCAAAGTTAGAAATGAGGAAACTTGGAGAGAATGTTGGATGTGTCTCATGTGGCATCTTCATGATGTAGACCATTATTTGTTCTAATACCTCATCAATAGAATGAGTGTGAAGGTTATTGATGTATTTATTTAATATAATCTCATGTAATTATGGATCTGACCTCAACCAATATCAGCGGCTCTATTAGGATTTGAGCAACAATCTCAATCAATTAATATGAAAAAATAAAAAAATGTGGATCTCAAAAGAGGGTGGGAGTTACAACTTGTATTCCACTTCATTAATGCATTGGAGCACTTGACAAAGGCCATAAAATTTTACACCCAACTTATGACCTTAATTTTCCTGTAATGACATCTATTTATAAGGTCGGATATGTAAAAAGACCCAATCACTAATGGTAAAGGTAATACAATGTTGGTGTTTGTATTAGGATTTGAGCAACAATCTCAATCAATTTATATGAAAAATGAAAAAATAAGTGGATCTCAAAAGAGGGTGGGAGTTACAACTTGTATTCCACTTCATTAGTCTATTGGAGCACTTGACAAGGGTCATTAAATTTTGCACCCAACTTATGACTTCACTTTTCTTGTAATGACATCTACTTATAAGGTTGGATATGTAAAAAGACCCAATCACTAATGGTAAAGGCATACTCTTTTCAATGCTGATCTGCTTATTGTTTCATAAGATGGGGGAGTACAAACTTCTAAGATCCGCTTGTACAACCTTGGAAAAACTCATAATATGGGGGAGTATCATAGAGGCCATCATAAGATGTCATCTTAGAAACACTATGATATAAGTATTATTATACCACTACTCAACAAGAAGCAACCACTTGAACCAATGTCCCTATTGTTGTGAAATAAAGCAACACAAGAAAGTCTCAAGGCACTTTTTGATAACCTCCATTTTTGCATTAGTTGGAGGATGACAATTTGAACTCATATTCAAGGTAGTTCCATGTAACTTAAATAATTATTGTTAGAAATTATTGACAAAAGGAGGATCACAATCACTAGTAATGGAGTGCAAGGAATCCCGAAGTTTAAAGATGAAATATAAAAAGTGTTGCAAGATTACAATAAGGTTGTAAGGGTGAGGTAATGCACAAAAGTGGTCATATTTGGTCAACTAGTCAATAATAATCAAAATGTTTATTTTATCCTCAACATTAGAAGCCCCATAATAAAATCCATAGAAATATCACTCTAAATATTATATAAGATAGGATGTGGTTACAAAAAATCATAAGCTTTGTTAGTTTCCCCTTTATTTTTTGACACACATCACATTTGTCTACAAAAGACTTAACATCCTAGTGAAGCCATCCCAAAAGAAATCTCATTTCACCCTCTCAGAGGTCTTCCAAAAATCTGAGTCAACTATAATAGGGGAGAAGTGAAATTCTAGGAGCAACTAAGACTTGAGCTAATAATTGGGGATTAAATAAATTTGGTCCTAATAGGTAAAGACTTTTCTAGTATAGCATAAACTTGGCACAAATTGTGAGTCATGTTGCAACTATTAAATGATACTTTGGATGATCGAGTTAGTGACCCATTCTTTCCAAATCTCATCCATCCAATTAGGTACCAAGATAGAGAGAGAAAATTTGATTCCTTCCTCTCCATATTTATGTGAGGGGTCATTTATTACAAAAATATTGTAATGACCCTCATAGGGTGTTAGCTCAAATCCCAATATTTTTCTTACAAACAACTCAATTCTACTCTTTTTTATTGCCCAAATCCTAGAATGGGAAAGGTGAGAGCATGCAAAGTAAGAACAAGGATAGAGGAAATTTAATTGAAAAGTTTTGGTGGCAAGCCAACCAACTAATAGTCTAAAATAATCACAGAATCACTCTAGCCAAATTATTTGTGTTGGAATTGATTATCATTGATGTTAAATGAAATCATCATTGTTAAGGAAGGAAAGAAAGGCCAAGTGAAATCATCCTAATTCGATGTAATTTGGCACCCAATTTATGATGCCCATATTTATGAAATCACCCCATTTAAAATTGTATCATTTTGGTGAAATTGCTTTGATAAAATTAAAGTTAAATTTATTTATTTTTTGGGCAGACCCTTGGTGATTAGCGCACCACATTGGGAATTCAAAATCAAAATAAATATATTATTTTAAGGGGCCAACCCCTTTCATGATATCACTCCAAACTAAGGGACAATTAATCCCACTTTGATGGTTATGAGGACAGGCCTCTATAAATAAAGACACCTCCTTTATAATAAGTTATGTCCTTTCAATAAGTCACCCCTCTCCAAGCATGTATAAAAGGAGTTTTTAAAGTCTGGTGAAGAGTGTGTGGAGGAATAAAGATATATCATTCAAACACAAGCATAATTTTGAAGGATATAAAAATAGAATATCATTCAAGGAAATTTTTTGTGAAGGAGATCTATTTAATTGTCATCCATTGAAGAAGTATTTTCAAGAAGTTGAAGTTTTTGTTCATTTAGAGGTTGGTGCCTCTCAATAGAAGAGATTGGTGCCTCTTGCTAAGTTGATGCTTAGTAGTGGGGATTGGTGTCTCTAGTGGGTTGGTTCCTACAAATGCTTCTGTAAGAAGTATTTTAATTTTTGTGGCTAGATTTGGATAGTAGATCCAACTAGTTCTTCTCAATGGTTTTATCCTAAAAGGGTTTCCACGTAAATCTTGTGTCCTTAATATTTTGATGTTGTGTGATTGTTATTGTTTTGTTTATTAATTTTAAATTGGTAAAATATTAACTTATATTGATTCACCCCCATCTCAGTATAAGTGTGTGCTTATCAAGTTGATAGTGAGCGCAAATGAAGTTTCATCAATGCCAAAATGGTAGATCAATTCACTTGATTCTAATTCATTCCATGCAAGGTGGAGAATGAAAAAAATTTAAAATGGGATCTAGAGGTACCACAGCCCAAGAATCTCTTATAGAAAAATTACTAGTGGTACAACCTTCTAGTATTATAATGAGAAAATATAAGAAATAATTATTTTTCTTCAACAATAAAATTTAGATATTTTTTCAAGTACTTATCTATCATTTTTAATTTGAGAGAATTTCATCAAAAATTTAGCTAGTAAATTGAAACACATAAAATATTTACCTAATATAAACTCAAATTTTTATGATGACCCTCTTTGACTTTATTTTAAAATTCTAATCTACACACTTGTAACATTAGATTTTGCACTTTAGAAGATGGTGTTGCTTAATTAATGTCTGAAAAGACTCTTCTTATCACCTTTAGTGATCAATCCAAAACTAAAATAACTAGAAGTACAATTTTTGCACTTCTCAATGTTGTATGGTCATTGAAATACCATTACTCAGAAAAACATATTCACACACCACACTATTATTTTTTTGTTTTTTGGAATATATAAATCACACCAAACATTAAATCTACACAAAACCCCAAAAAATCTCTGCAAACCAAAAATATTAAAAGCCTTAACCAAAACCAAATACCCATTGAATTTGAAATTGGATCTCACTACAACAAATCCCTGTGATTTGCTCCCTTTTTTGCTCCGTTTTTTGCTTCCGCCCACTGTTTTAATGTATTTTCTCCAATTTTTTTGAAAAATTTGGTGCTATTTATCGGGATGGTGCTATTTTTGGCATTTTTGCACCGATTAGAACAAGTAGGTGCTAAATTAGGCACAAATTAGCACCTAATTTAGCTCCTAATTGTTCTAATCTAGCAGGGATTAAGGGTTAAGGGATTAGGGGTGTTAGAACAAAAAATCCTTCCCCAATATTCACTGGCCTTCAATTGCTTTCCTACATTTCACTTGCATCAAAAGACCCCTCAACCCTCAACTCTAATCCCTCAACCCTCAACCTTAAACCATAAACCCTCAACCTCTATACCCTCTACCCTATACATTGGACCCTCAACCCTAACCCTTGTTAACCATATACCCTTAACCATATAAAACCTATACCCTAAACACTCTACCTCAACCCTTAACCATCAACCCTAAACCCTTAAACCCTAAACCCTAAACCATTAAACCTTCTACCCTCTACCCTCAACCCTAATCCTTCAACCCTATACCCTCAACCCAATACCCTAAACCATCAACCCTATAGGTCCTCAACTCTATACTCTCAATTTCAACCCTCTACCCTATACATTGGATCCTCAACCCTCATATATCTCTTGTCCCTCCCCTCTTCTCTCCTCTCTCTATCTCACTTCTCCTCCATCTCTCACTCCATCCATCCCTCCCTCTCTACCCTAATCCCTCAACCTAAACCATCAACCCTTAAACCCTTAAACACTCAACCCTAAACCCTAAACCCTAAACCCTTAAAACCCTAAACCCTTGGCCTCTACCCTCTACCCTCAACCCAATACCCTCTACCCTCAACTCTTAAACCCTTAAACCCAAGTAAAATCTCTACCCTAATCCCTCAACCCTTAAACCCTCTACCCTCTACCCTCAACCCTCAACCCTCAACTCTTAAACCCTAATCCCTCAACCCGTATACCCTCTACCCTATACATTGGACCCTCAACCCTATACCCTCAATCCTCTACCCTCATCCTTAAACCCTAAACCCTTAAACCTTCTACCCTCTACCCTCTACCTTATACATTAAACCCTTAACCCTCAATTCTCAACCCTCAACCCTTAAACCCTAAACCCCTATACCCTCTACCCTATACAGTGGAACCTCAACCTAATCCTTCAACTATATACCCTCAAACCTATACCCTAATCCTTCAACCTAATATTTTCATTGTATTTAACATGAAATACAATAATTTGTGTGACAAGATCCATATTGTCACCAATATTCCCTTTGTATATACCCATTTATTCCTCCAGATAATCATAAACAAAGAAAATTTCACCTTTACCACAGTATCGCAACATCAAAATAAAGGCAATGCGGGATGCTAGCTTCTAAGTTAAGAAATAAGCCTTTACAACCATACCGCCAAGAGATTATATAGCCTACACAGTAAAGTGGTTCCACCATCACCTTGCAAGGATAATTATAAGGAAATGTGGTAATGTAGTACCTACCACCATCCTGCATAAGGTGATTCAAAGGAGTGTGGTAAGGTGGTAAACACCAAGACGATAAAGCATACACCGCTATACCGCCAGGAGGGTGAGCAACATATGTGGTAGAGCAGTATACACTGCAACCTCGTAGCAAGAAGTCTTGAGCAAGTTGGTGGTAGAGCGGTAAGCATTGGAAGAAAAGTGGACACCGCAGTACCGCGTGAGGTGGTTTTTCTCCATCAATAATATTTGATGCTTGTTCTTCATCCTAGAACGTGACCCATCTTCAAAATCCATAGATTTCAAAAACTTGCACAACTCATTACTATATGTCTTTGCATAAATTTTTTTCAAAGAGGTACTGATGCTCAAACTCCTAGGAGGAAGGTAACCTCACAACTAACAACCATTTGCATCTTTGAAACAAATTATAACATGCATTAACATACCTTCTACATAAAGATTCTAAACATGAGACAAAGCTATAAGGAAATGGATATTACTTCAAAAATAGCTTGATCAAATCAATTAAGTGCACACAATAAAGCAAAGAAACAAGAAGGAACAAACTCAAAATCACTGATATCCAAGGTCTTCACTGTTATTCATATCCAAAAAAAGCTACAAAGTCTACCAAAATCTGTCAAAGGACTGAAAAGTCACTAAGTAAAAAAATGCATAATGAGAACTGAGAACAAAAGAGTCAACAAAGAGACTATAACCATCAACCAAGAAGTGGCACCAAAGAAGGAACTATAAGCATCCTTGGGTTGGATGCCTCCAAAAAGAAAAAAATATAGCAACTAAATCTTCTCCAAAAGAGCTCCAATGTGTTGAAGAAGTCAAGTCTGACCAAGTCCATCATAAAGGCCATGAGAAACCACCTCCTAGATGCTTTCCAAATGCTTCAAAATGATCAAAACAACCTCCTTTATTTGTGGCACATGTTGGTTTACTTCTATAACCTCTCCTATATGCTTGGCACAAGCACACAAAGTTCAATTACACCCCCCTTTGACAATATCCTTTAATCCCATGTGTACCCCTATCTTGCATTAATCATTACATTTTTGCATAAATATAACATTATCTAAGTGATTCATAACAACATCACTTAAAAAATGTTATTTACATTTATCAATTGAGCAAAATAAAAGGTCAAAAATGCTTTGAAAAGCATATACAAAGAGAAAATTGACCATTTTCTTGCAAGACAATAAGCATGTGGCATACCTAATATAAGGTATAAATTTGTGATTAAAGTTTAATCAAAGGAAAAAGACTTATTGTTCAGCTTGAGGGCATTAATCGACATTGAAAAGATTAAAACAAAAATCAAAAGTGCCTTGAGATAGTCAACACCTGTTAGGGTTTAGAAACCCTAGCAATCAAAACACAACTTCAAAGCACTTCCCACTTCATTTTCAATTAGCACTTCTTTTTGCATTCTCTAAAAACTTGAAGGCGCCGCCAACAGAGGGTTTGTCTAGAAATTTTGAGCTCCCATGAAGGTTTAAGCTGGAAATATTTCAAAACCGGATTTGGGTAAGTCATTTTATACATAAACTCTATATTTTTCCTTCATTTTCAGTGAATAAAATGCCATTTTGAGCTCACTTATGTAGAAAATGATGAAGACATTTCAATTTTTATGTATGTTTTCCATGCTTGATGTATCTCTTATGCAAAAATCTGAAGATTTTAACAGAAAAAAACAACAGGCCGTGGCCTTCACATTGTGTATTTTCTACTGTGTAACTCATGACTTCATGATTTATTTGGCATTTCTACATTTTACCTTTTATGATACAATCATACAAGATTATAATATGAATGAGATTTCATGAGAGGGTGATCAGTTAAAACAAGAGCTATCTCATTCAACTACTCCATAAGAAATGATGCCCTGTGAATAAAAAATGATTTGCAAAATGATTCAATGCCATTGCACAATACAGGTATAATTCTAAGACTCTATGCATCTTTTCCATTCCTTCATAGTTGCGGCATATGTATCCTTGGGTTCTTTTCCTATTTTGTTTCTAGAATGAAACCCTCTATATGTTTTCATCTTAGCATGAAGAAAAAATATATTTTGTGCTTTGCTCTTGAAGAGAAATGATGCTAGTGTTTTCATGTTCTGTACAAGAAAAGATAAAAAACCTCCAAAGGTTTTCATTGCACATTCTGTCTTTCTTAATCATGATTATATTTGACAATGACCTTTTGAGGATTTAGGACTCTCTTTGTGATCTATTGTCATGCCTTCATCATATATCCACTTTGCTGATCTAAGTATTTACTATCAAAAAATATATGTTACTATTCCTTTAATTAGTTCTCATGATCTATCTCTTCTCTATTTTTGTTGACTATGCATTATATCTGCTTGACTGTGATTTTTTGTTCTTGGCATTCCTATGCAACCACTGCCCTGTTACTCTAGTTTGGTGTTTCAAATGCTTGAGACACTTTAAATATCATACTTCTCCCTGACACAGTCATGAATTCCCTCCTCATAATAAAATAAATGTCATCTGGCCTTTGTGCAATCTTCCACAAGCCGCCTCTTCAAACTGCCTTTTGAAAATGTCTCTTTACATGCCTTGAGTACTCATTTTGAGGGAAGTTTTTGACTATCTTTTGATGCATTTTGACTGTACTTGGAATAAAATGCTTGTCACTATTCTTTATGTTTTTCTTCCACCTGAACTCTATTCATATAATGACTGCTCAATGAATAATTATTCATTGTTGTGTTGGAAGTGACTGTCGCTATACCTCATCTACAAGAATTATTACTGTTATTGATGCATTTATGACATATTTCATGGTTATCCTATCACCCTTGACTTCCCTTCATGATGGAACTTGGCTGCTTTGTGTCACATGAATATGTATGAATTTCCATGCTCTTGTTCTTTCACTGTCTTGTGCGAAGTTGAATATATTGTGAAGATATTTCTCTTTGCTGCCCTAGTTAGTGTGAGTAACCCTGGTTATATTGACATAATGGAAAGTCCTTATTAATAAAAGAAATATTTTATTAATAAGGTGATTTTTCATTATCAATATAATCATGCTTATGCAAAGCTCATCTTCAAAGCTTTTCAAGAATAGTCTAACTTTTGATCATCCTTCTCAAGTGAACCAAGAAAGCAACATGTTGGGCTCAACCCTTGTGGGAGCCCATTCCACTCCACATGCTATGATCAAATGAAATAATCAGTGACATAATTTTACCTATACCCACACAATAAGAAAACATGTAAGATAAAACAAAACATATGATAGATGTGTTTGATAACTCTCTTGTTTTCTTGGACATCTGTGGTATGCAAGCTATTTCAATGTTCATGAGAGGATTAGGCTATATTTTTATGGAGGTTTGCATATTTATTGATTAGTGACTCTTCATTGCTCTAACCAACTCTCTTTCACACATGTAGGTTCATGGAGCAACATGGAAAGTAACAATTGAAAGCTGGATAAGCAGGAGGGGTTGAAGTTGATGCAAAGAAACTCCACTGGGATTAGTCATTCAGGCAATGACGGGTCCCCCTTCTCTAAATATGCACTCTTTTTCTTTTATCTATAGTTGTCTTTTCTTTTATTTTCATTGTAATAGTTAGTCCCACGGCTTGTGTGGGCTACCTTACATTCATGATATCAATAAAGACTACTTTTTCTAAATGATTGTTCACTCTCTTCTCATAATGTAACAATGTAGTCTTTTAAAACTCTTTATGCATATGGACTAACATAGAAGAGTAGAATGTACCTTTGTTTCACCTTGAAAAATAAACATAGCTTTACCTATTTAAGCTAGGAGCAAAAATAGGTAACACAACCCATACCAATTTAGCATGACAAAACTACCTCCAAAAGGTCTCATTCCCACCAAAATATCAGTAAAAAACAACCCACATACTTTCCAAATGTTGGTCAATCTCCAAACTGCCCACATGCCAGGCACAAGCTTGGCATGAGTCATCATTTTTCAACCATACCTCCCAACTGCTTTGACTCATACCCTTGTTGTGACTGCAAGGGCATAAAAATTCAATTATATCCCTTTTGTACATTGTATGGCATAATACACCTCATTTTTGCATTTAAAATAACATTTTGACATAAGTGATTTTATAAACATATCACTTAATCAAAATGTTTTACATTTTTAAACAAATGCAAAGGCATTGACTTACACCTAATTTTCTTCAAAAATCAGAAGATAACTAAAGCATAAAGCCTAAGTTAGCAAAATACGTAGGGAGCCAATAATTATATGATTTCTTTAAAATCATAAGAAAAAGTAAAGGCACATAATTCAAATGATTTTATCAAGGAATAATAAAAGGGATCTAAGGCACATTAAATGTTGTATTTCTCCCTCCAAATATAGTGAAACTCCCCTAAGGCATCAAGGCTATATGATTTCTCAAAATCATAAAAATTGGAAAAAGGCATAAAGCCTAGGCATGAAGGCAATTATATACGAAGGTAAATAAAATACCACAAAGGTATTAATGGGGCATTTGAATTTTAATTCAATGTGATAAAAGTCTAAGCTCAAATTAGGGCACATAAGAAAAACCCTAGCCACAAAATAGTTCGAGCCCAAATCCTTCGGTCTCATTTTGCTCCTTCACATTTGGGTTTGTTGGCTCTACATACGTGCCACCATGTTGAGTTAGGGTTTTGTCTTTTGAGCTCGATCCTCCACCATTTTTCACTATTTCTAGATGATTTTCCTGAGAAATCTCATAGGAGAAAATAAGGTAAGTCCTCCTTGGGTGTCAACCTTCATTTTTGATCCATTCTCAAGCTTTTAAGTCATAGTCATGACTGTATTTTCTGATGTATTTTATTGTTCTCACTTGTTGATACTTCTTTATCACCTCTAGCCACCATTGGAGAGTTTGGATTGAGTTTTTTGGAAGCCATACCCACGGGTTTTTGGAGCACACTTTTTGAACAAAAAATTGGGTAAATTATTCGCCATGAGTCTTGCATTTCCCTCTTAAATATCTATGAGAAAAAGCTTGATTCGAGCTCATTTGAATGCAAAATTATGCAAATTCATGTTTCTTTGTATTTCAAATGCAAGCTTCTATGTGTTAGGTTTATGATCCTTTTGTTTATGAGGCCCCTCTTGCATTTGTGATTGTGGCTCCATACTTGGTTCTCTTCATTTTTCTTATTGATTCTATGCATTTCTGTACATTTCATGCGTTTTTAGAAAGATGGGTTTTAAAAACTCTTGGTCATGACCTTCTATTTCATGGAGAAAACACAAACTTAGGTTTTTCCTTACCATAAAGCTACAGGCTCATTTAGCTTGAAACCCTAGCATCATCATAAAAGTTCTTTGCATTTACAATCCAATATTCCAATGCAATTTATCATTTCAACCAACAAATAGACCAATAAGGACTGCCTTTCAAATAGCTTTGTTGAACTTAGAAGTCTTATAGTTCACAATGTTTTACCAAAGTCAATGATTTGTATGATTGTCTTATTTTTGTGAACTTAGCACACAAGAATATATCCATGACACACATTAAGTTAAGTAGTTAGCTATAAACCATCCTCAGATGACCTAACCCAACCACAACAAGGTGACGAGTGCTAGAATCTAAACATTTGGAACAACTTCTTGAGAGACATCATTCTCTTAAGGTCTCAAACCAGGCAATATGTTTGGCTCAATTCTAGTGGAAACATATCTTTCAAAAACAATATGTTTTTTATTGTTTGCTACACTCTAAACAACTTCTAAAGTAATTTCAAATCACGAGATTAAGTTAGAAGTTCATTGATTGATAATGCATAGTAGTTCTTCCAATTCTAAACTTATTCATAATTTTTTATCTAGATGCTACTAAATCAAACAAATAAATAATATATATTTTTATCAAAACTGTGTCCCCCAAAAAGCTCCCCACAGTTGTCCAGATAGATGTTCTAAGATCTTCACAAGACACTAAATAAATAGAGTCTCTTTCTGAATTTATTTATTTTAAAACCCTTAGGTACTAAGGATATCAAAAATGTTTATAAGAGTCTAACAGTGTTAGTTAGAGCATTTTTTTAAACTTTCTCACATTTACTAAAGCTAGGATTGGAAGTAACTTTTGCAATTTTTTTGTGATTGGTGTTCCTACATGTCTTTGATGCACATTAGTAGCCTATCCAGATTTGAATGTTTAAATTTGATGCACTTTTCTTTAGATATGAAAATTGATCACCCTGAAGCATATAGAGAACATGGATATCCACATGATACAGTTACAACTGGCCTTGGCTCCACTATCCAATGAAGCAACCTTCAAACCCTATCATCATGGGTGTTCTCCTTTCATTATTAAAGTTCCCATTTTTTTAGGTTTGAAGTGAATATCATTCCCCTAATTGTCACTACCGCTCCTTTATAAACAGGGAACTATCTTCCATTGTTATGACTGCACAAAAGTTAAGGGAAATGCTCTCAATGCTATAGACTCTTCACTACCTAGCAATGCCATATGATCTTTATGATTGTCTTCCCTACTGCTATAAACTATGACTAAGTACCAATCATTATGCATTGTATCAAGACTGTCCTCCAATTCACCTCATGCTTTTATCTCTTCACTATTAGGATGTTCATTGTGTTGCCCTATCAAAAGACTATTGACTACTATATACCATGTGAACAACAAAGGCACAATGACTACATCATTGTTGTGCAAGATCTTGAGGACTACATACTCTCTCATCATGTAATTTAAGACTATCACCTCCTATTAAGAGAAGCTTATAATTTTTCATACATATGCTTGATTTTTTATGAAATGGCTATTCCACCCTTGTGACTTTGTGGTGAATGGTTGAAAAGTGCTCACCTTAGCATTCTTGCAAACAATGCACTCCTTGTTTTACTCAATATGCAACACTATTTTCTAGGTGCCTTGATGAATATGTATATGATGAAATCTTCATGTTGGTTTGTTAAAAATAGCATAAACAACAACATTTTTTGTTGTCTTCATCATAGTGAACTACCTTCTTTTGACTGTCATGTATGTTTCTTTATCACTGTCATTGTGCCTCTCTATAATTGAACTTGATGCATCTATCCTAAATTTGGTTTATTGGGTTCCATGTGCCAATTTTGTTGTGTATTTTCACCATTATCACATAAATCATATGTTTCTTGGGAAGAGACAAACTATTTTCCTCATTGAATGCTTGTTGTCCTTGAAAAATGTGAAACCCCTTCTCTTCCTTGAGTGATGGCTATCCCTTCTTTTGATAATTTATTTTATGCATATGAATGAAACTTAGTAGAAAATAATGTACCCTTTTGTTTTACTCTATAAAAACATAATAGTCCTACCTGATTTTATATATACCTGGCATTGTGTACTTTGTTTTGCTCCACAGACTAGATGAAAACAATTTTCCCTAGGTCACCTCAAAATGTCAAGCAATAAAGGGAAGGGAGCAAAGGGAGTGGACTCTGGACACAATAGGGTAATTCATTGTCAATTTATAGATTATATATATATATATAGGGACATGAGACTGACAAAGATAAAGACGCACTCGCTTCCATATTAGGGGTAGAGGCAGTGAACAAACTAGATGGTGTGGACTTGACAATGCTCTCCAGATACATAGAAAAATGATCTAGTAAATCCCCTGAAACATTGCAACCAAATCAACCGTGTCAAAGGGAATTAATTGATTCCCCAACTAGTCCTGGATTTAGCAAAAGATCCAGAGGAAATCAATAACAATAAACTCTAACAATGTGGAACACGGAGCAAAGACTTCCAATGTCCTAGTCACTCTTGGGACACAAACTTCTTCCACCACACCATGTTTTGCATCTTGCATTGGTAGCTATGATACCAAGATAGGATACAATGTAGTTTCAAGGGAAGTCCTAATGACAGATGATGGAAAAAAGTTTGTGAATAGGTTGAAGGAATCATGCCTTCAATGGTTCAAAGACCATCTACATTTTCCATTCTCAAAGATACCCATGCACCTGCAAAAAGTAGTTATCCATGACATAAAGACTGAATTTGACACAGGTTGGTCTATAAAGAAGATAAAGCTACAAAAGTCTCAAAATTGCAAGAGATTTCGGTGCAACCAAACAAAGAAGATTAAAAAAATCCCTTCCAAGCTAAGGCTCAAGAAAAGGCCAATTGATGTAAGTGTGAAAACATGGAAAGAGCTTGTAAAAGCATATGCACATAGGAAGTCCGGTGAGGAGAGTACACAGGTATTTGAATTTTCTCATAAGATTATATCAAATTTATTAAACTATTTTTAAATTTCATTTGTGCATAGTTAAATTGAATTAGTACTTGTTTCAGGACAAGACCTCCATGGCTAGGCTTGAAAAAATTTGTGCCATGCATCACAGTGTCTAGAAAGGTTTACAGGCCTTGATTTGTACATTTGTAAGTATATTTAATATGTTAAATGATATTTTTTTATTTCCTAGGAAAAAGAAAATGATTTCATATTAATTAGTTTAACTAGTCCATGTGCCATGTTTTGATAGGAGGAGAAACATGGCCAACATCCAAAGCAATTTGAAAAGGAAATGTTACAAAGCAAAAAGTGGACTGATTTTGTAATCTGGATGGAGAATGAGGTATCAATAGTTGACTTTCAATAAATTAGTTGGATATTGTTGTGTTAATATGTCAATTTTCATTTCTTGTGTTGAGTTGTTTATTGATGTGTAGGATGAGTTCTAAAGTGCTTCTCTGTTGGCCCTAGATCCCACTCAATTGTCCCATTATTTCATGGAAAAAAATATTGTTTTCCTTAAAGGGCAGTGGATGACATTCATGCCTTATTTTCATCACATCTTTTAATTAATGACCATGGTATTTTAATATCTCTTAAGTGTCCTCATTTAAGTTATGAGTTGTATTATTTGATTAACTTAGTTCCATGTTTATTTGATTTATCTTCTTTTCTCTCAAATATGGTATCTCAAGGAGTGCTTCCTTGAATTCATGTTTCCATTCTACTAAGTGATCCACATGCATCTTTGCCATCCTTCCTCATGATGCTGCTATTATTTTAAATGTAAGAATGTTTTGATGCATCTTGGTAGGCATCCTATAGATCTAACACATCCTTGTAGAACTCATTTTGCACCAAGGTCAGGTAATCATGGATTTCTAATGCATATTCCATGAAATCACCTATGTCATACCTTGCAGCCTTGTAGTATTCCACTTGATATTTCAAGTGCTCAATTTCCTTCTTATGCCCTTCCATTTATCATGTAATTTTAAGGATGCTTGATTCATTTTCTTGTGTTGTGGTGACCCTAGCCATATCCCTAGCCACTAGATCCATATCATCTACATCCATTACCATTGCTTCCATGGCTTCATTAAATCTCAAGAGTATAGTATGACATGCAACTTCTTGATCAACAACATGTCAGGTACATGCTTGGGAAAAGTATGGGGTGCCTTTGTGGTGCCATAGATCTTCCTATATGTTAACAACTCATATAGGGAGTAATCTTTTAGGTTCTCCAAGATGTTGATCATGTATTCAGACAACCTAGGGAACCTGTTCTCAAATAATAGCTCATGCAAGGGAGCAAAGAATCAATCACATATGTGCTCATATTTGGATGAACATTTGTGATCCTATCGGTCCTAGCAGTAAACATGGAGAAAATGATATGGGATGTTCCATGTCCAATTCATCCCCAAAGAATTTATTAGTTGCACAAATAATATAACACAAGTAAGAGGTTGTATAGAATTTTGGCTTTGTTCCCACTAGAGGAGATTCGACTCTCATTATTTCATTGCACAAAGTGAGTGACAAAACAACTACCTAGTTTAAAATTGGCCCTTATTTAAGCAACATATGTAGCAATGAGACTTAAGATTCTTGAAAATGAGAAGCATCCTTCTCCCCATACAACCTGCTAACTAGGGCCACTATGTTTTTTACTGAACCCTTGAGGCTGATGGAAGGGTACCATTTAGTGTTCCTAGAAGTTAATTGTCTAACTCCTCATTTTGAGGTTTAGGCTATGTTTTAGGCTTGAAAACTAGGCACTTTTGTTGTAACATCCACTTCTAGGAACCATGGGTGATGTGGCACATGGCCTTGAACCACCATATAGGTCTTATAGAGAGAGTGTTTGGTGTAAAAGCCAAACCTAAGTCCTATAGAGAGAGGGGGTGGCGCTAGACTCCAAGCACCAAAAAACCATAAAATAGTTAACAATATGTATATTTAGAATTATTTAAATCCAATATGGTCATGTATGACATTTATTAAAGTTACCATGGCATGAGAACTCTGTGCTCTCCTTTTCTCTTTCAATTTCTTAATATCACTATGATCTTAGGATGTAATATTCTTTTTTCCTTCATTCTCTGAATGTATTTGTATAAATGGTACTATGGGGATGGTTGAAGCACAAACATGGTAGAAAGCTTGAGACCCAAGTAAAACTACATTAAGATGTTAATGAAAGTACTTATTTGTACTAGAGTCATTATCTAGTCTACTATGTAAGTGATAAATTATTAGGCTTAATTGTTTCTTTCCATTTCTTTTTCTTTTTTAGATCTCTATATTTGATGAATCTTCTACACGTATTTATTCATGGTTCTACAAGGACCCGATCTTATTATACTTATGGATGATTCCATTTGTGCTTGTACATGCTTTGAAAAATCTTCCACTTGTAATTGGGAAAGCTTACATTATTTTTTTGAATGTTTTTAGAATCTTCCACTTTTAATTGCTAATGTTTATAGAATCTTCCACTTGCATATCTTATTAAAAGTTTATATATTGAGTACATTGGCTCTCCTAGTGCATTTTTTGTATTCCTGCACAATTGCATTTATGCTTGCACTCTATGTTTATACTTTTGGCATGCACTTTATTTCAAGTCTCCTGATTGTGTGTATCCTATTTTCTTTGTGCGGTTTCACTCTATGTCATGTGTATTTTATCCTAACAAGCACTGCTATAATATTTTGGTTGGTTACATTCCCAAGAAGATCATGAAAATTACCATAATCCTACATGCACGCATCACAAATGAGTTTTAAAAAAGATTCCAAACTTAATGTAATTTCATCAGCATTGAAGTGGAATGAGATGGAAGAAAATGTGTCCATCCCATAGCCTTTCAGTCACTGTATTTCTTTTGAAAGCTTTGGTTTCAATGAGCTTGAATATTAACAAAAATTTCTAATCTAGATCTCATGGGCCAACCTTAAAGTTTGAATTTCTAAAACCACCTTTAACTACTCAATGTTTTTTTCATAGTGAAATATTTAATATGTCATCTTAGAACACAGTAATCGACAAATAAGACTGGATTACTCCATTGATTGATGATTTAAAAGATCTCCAGGGGTTTCTACACATTTCACTTATCATGTGTTGAATAATAAGCTTCTTTAGGAAAGCTTATGGGCATTATATCATCAATTAACCTCACTTTTTAAAACACCTCTTCTTCACACCTGAAGACCAAAATTACTAACATAGCTCTCAACTTAAGCAACATTTATTCAAGCTCTTCATACTAGCAGTGATGTCTATGTTTTATTTGATTTCATATTGTGCAAGCTGCAGAGAAGGAAAATCATTGGCAAAAGAATAAAAAATCAAGGAAAGCGTCTATTCAATAACAAAATCTAGATATAAATGCTTTGGATATATAACGCACTATGCTAATCCTGCAAAATCATAGTTCACTAGAGTGTCTGCCAAGATTGAAATGTTTATATGTACAAAGATGCTTAGTATATCTTGGAAGAAGCTTAGATCCAGGATAGAAGAATCTGTTCACTCTCAAGTTGGCTGAAAGCATATTTCTTAGTGGCAGATTGTACACCGTCAACTCCTAAGATAACATTTTTTATTTACCTAGTAACGCTTATGCTGAATTATTCTTATTATCATCCTAGTAATTCTAGTTTTTCCTGCTTAACATGGCATATAGAATCACATTGTACAACATTAAACAACAAATTGTCAGAATACTACTCTTGGATGGCATGTGACCCTTATAGTCCATCATTCCTACCCAAAAGTTCTTGTAACACACTAAAAAGAGGTTTGGAAGAACAATCACAACCTAATTTTAGTAAATACAATATTAATTCCTTTAGAGAAATCCAACATATACTATATTCTATTCCATTACAAGCATAATGAACAAAGAAACTATCAGTAGTCAAAAGACAATATTGCTCTAAATTCAACAGAAACACCATCCCCCTTTTTCTTCTATATTGATGCTTCTAGTGTATTTCACTAAATCATTAAGTTCTTAAATAAATATATATAGAAACTCACTTGGAATGAATGGAACCATTTCCTCCATTATCTTAATGTAGTTACTCTCTCAAGGTTAACAATCTCAATCTCACTAATAGTGATTACTAAGAAAGGTAATTCCACCAACTCTACCAATTAGTTTACCATAGGAACAATAAAAGCAGATGCTTTGAAAGGAACTCCATGAAAACCAAGCTCTCTAAATGGTATATCAAACTCTAGTTCAAAATATTTTAGATGAGGCTGCTCCGATAGCTTTGTTACTCACTTGACAAATCCTTGAAACTCTGCATTGATTTTATTTTTCTTGTCCCTCTCTTGTTGTTCTTCCTCAATTTCATCGGGATCATACATTGAACTTCTTTCCCATCCTAAAGTTTGGGCCACATCCATTACCTCCACATAAAATTGGAAATCCTTGGTCTTCTTGGTTCACACCCTGATATGGTTATGCAAATGAAAATGAAGCAAAGTAATCATCTCCTTCTCCGTTGGCTGGAAGAATGCATACTTAATGTTTTGATACATGATATCAAATCTCTCTTCTGCTCTCATCATTGAATACCAAAATCCATTATGGTGTGCCTCCAAAGTTCCAATCATCTTTCTTCCTCTTCCACCAAATGCTGGCATATTTTACTAACATTTTTTAGAATTGTTGCATGTTTTACATCATTGGAATGACATAATAACTGTAACTTATTTGAAATTTTATTATGGTATGTGCACTTTGATATGATGTAATATGATTATGGTTCTGTTTCATATGTTGTAATATTAGATATATAATAGAAAAATAAATTATTGCATGAAATAAATAATAACTTTTCATTTTAAATGTTTTTTTTTGCAGAACACAGGTCTTCCAGAAGATCAAGATGATCCTCATGATATAGATCTAGAATATGTTGGTTGTAGTATAGATCACATGGTAGAGGATGATGATGACACAGATACAAAAGACACCAAGGCCGATGATGATGACGATGGTGATGACGACGATGGTGATGATGATGATGATGATGATGATGATGATGGTGATGACGATGATGAGGTAGTTTCCGGTAGTAGCTAGTGACATTCATGATCATATAGATTGCATCGTGGATCATTGTTGATGTATCGTTATGATGCCTCTTTTCATGGTTACTATCATATGTATCATTTTCATGGCCCACAATACCATATTATTGAGTTATATTATTTTGAAATGTATCATTTTGATTTATATCATTAGACGTGTATCATATTGGCTTGTATCATTTTGAGTTAAATAATTTATCATTTTCACTTATATCATTTGTACACGTATCATTTTGAATTATGTCAACTATTGGACATGTTATTGATCTACTGGCATATTTGACTTTCACCTGTTTTAGTTATATATGATGATGGTCTTATTAGTATTGACTTGTCAATTTATATATATATTGAAAGTGGTCGATGATTTTTAGATGAATATTTATTACGTATGATGATTTTAATTTATTGCTTAGGATGGATGTTGTCAAATTTAATTAAATTATAGATATTTGACTCACTTGTTTTAATTATAGATGATGATCATGTTATAGTAATTATCTTGTTATTTAATCATATGAGTTAAATAATTAAATTATGTACTCTATAATCATACGAGTTATTTAAGAGGCATGATATATTTAACTAATTAAATTGAAATAAAACATATTATTTAATTTACTTATTCTATAATCATATGAGTTATTTAAGAGGCACGATATATTTAACTAATTAAATTGAAATAAAACATATTAAATTAATAAATGGAAGCAAAACAAGAAGCATTTTTAGAAGAAAAAAAGGAAGCAACAATGGAAGCCAAACTAGAAGCAAACTAGAAGCAATCTTGGAAGCAAAACTTGGCATTATCTAGGAAGCAAAAATAGAAACAATTCAGGTAGCAAACACAGAAGTAATAATGGAAGCAATTTTAGAAGCCAAAAAAGATGCAATAATAGAAGCCATATTAGAAGCAACAAAAGACACAAAATGGAAGCAAAGCTAGTTGCAACATGTGAAGTTATATCAAAAGAAAAATTGGAAGAAAAATTGGAAGTAAAATCAGAAGCAAAATTGGAAGCAAAATTGGAAGCAAAACTAGAAGAAAAAATGGAAGCAAAATTGGAAACAAAACCAGAAGCAAACCTAGAAGAAAAAATGGAAGAAAAAATGGAAGCAAACCTGGAAGCAACACAAGAAGCAAAACCAGAAGCAAAATCAGAAGCCAAACTAAAAGCAACAAAATTCGGTGCTAAATCTGGTGCTAAATTTGGTGCTAAATTTGGTGCTAAATCTAGCACCGAAGTGAAATGTAGTTTGGAACTGAGTTTTGCACTGACATAAGTGTCCAATTCATGAACTCAAATGCACTATATTCTGACGCTATTTTAGGCGCTAATTGCCTGTTTTATTGTAGTTTCTGCAACTTTCAACATAATGGTGATTCCTACATGAAACCACTTGAAATGGAATGAGGGTTTTCATCCCTAAACCAATATTTTCTACACATTGGTATAATCCCTAGATAGAATTACTCTAAAAAATAAAAGGGTTTTAGTCCTTTAAGCTTTCAAAATTTTCAAGGGTTTTCATCCTTGGGAAATGGAGAAGATGAATGTGTGTACATTCTGTAAGGAAAGCTAAGGTGCGGAAACAACTCTCCTAACGTCAAAACCTAAGGGAAGAATGTAGAGGTGCTTTTAAATTTTCAATTACAGTCTAATTAAGATACACTTGAAAGCAATAACAGAAACAAAGAAATAATCATACACAGATGAACACCAGATTTATGTGGGAAAACCCTTACGGGAGAAAAACACACCACACCAAGAAAAACCCCTTTGTATTATAGTAATGAAATTACATACAGAGTATAGGCTTCACTCTCTAATGTCAATTTACATCAGCATAATCCTTTATCAACCTTGTACAAAACATTCAAAAATTACAATGCTCTCAGAATTGAATTCACTAATCACTCATCGAAGTGCTCATCCGACTATTACCCAACTGTTGATCAAACCAAACATCATCTTCAATCTCTGAGTATATCCATGATGCCCCTATTTGTCAAAATTCCTCACAAAACTACCACAATAGAATAACTTCCAATGGTTCCCATTTGGATTCTCTGATTGGTCGAAGAAACACCACATAGGATAGTCTTCCAATCGGTCAACAATGTTCAACCTGTGTTCGCATGTCGGTGAGACACTAACCGTGTCTCCCCAACTCCACAAAGTCCAAATGTTGATATTGGCCAGACTCATCACCTTCGGCAAGAGGTTACACCAAGTTCAAAAGCTGTCGCTGAGACTTCCCCTTGTCGCCAAGACATCATACCGATATCCATCACATGTAGCGCTATCGCCAAGACAATCACTAGTCGATGAGAGATCATACTGATGTTCAAAAGTCACATAGACATCAACATTCCCTTCGGTGAGACTATCGGTATTCGCCAAGAGATCATAATGAAGTCCTCAAGTCATATCGATGTGAACACTGTCAGCAAGACTTAGGCTATCGCTGAGAGGTAATACCGAGCCCTCAAGTCATACCGAGCACCAAATAGTTTCCAGGAGTCATACCAACAATAGACTACCCCATTGCTGAGACAAACATCCATCGCTAAGACTTCATACCGAAACCTTCATGTTATCCCGATGACTCCGAGTGTAGCTATTCGGCGAGACATACCATCTATCGCCAAGAGGTCATAACGAGCCTTCCAGTCATATCGAAACAAACAACCGTCGACAAGACTTACCGCTATCGCTGAGAGGTAATACTGAAGTCTTCAAGTCACCTCGAGATCATTCTTCGCAAGGAGTCATACCGACAACATCCCATAGCATCGGTGAGACAAACACCCATCACCAATAGTTCTTACCGAACCCTTATGTGTTACTCCGATGACTCCAGTTGCTATGAATCTCCCCGACCATCATAAGGAACTAAACTATCGCCTAGAGATCTCCCCGAGCGGAGAGAGATAGAAACTATCACAATGAACGAAATGTCACAATGACAGGCTCCAGTCGGTAAGACAGAAATAAGGTCTCGGTGACTTGAAAATTCCACAAGGTTGCACAATTGTTAGTCGGCCAGATAGAAGAGATGTCACACCAACTTGGCTCTTTTAGAGGTTTCAGCCTGTGAGATTGAGGCACATTATTCCAACAATCTCTCACTTGAAAAAGATCACACAGGCACCTCTAGAGGACAACCAAAACTACTAAAAATCATGGGCACTGAGGCCCATCGAACTGGCACACCACCTGAACTTGTCTGTGCTCACTGGCTTCGTTAATGCATCTGCAACATTCTCCAGAGTATCTGCTTTTTCTAACGAGACCTTTCCATCCTCCACCATATCTCGTATAAAATGATACTATACATCTATATGTTTCGTCCTGGCATGGAAAGTAGGATTCTTTGCCAATTAAATAGCACTCTGACTGTCATAGTAAATTGTTATTTGCTCTGCATCAAAACCAATGTTAGAACACAAATGTTTTAGCCAAATTCCTTCTTTACTATTGTGATAGGTCGAATGTAAGTGTTAGAAAATGAGCAGCAAGTAAAAGAGTGCAAATAAACACTAAAACAACCTACACCTCAAGATTAGCCTAAGTTGGAAACAACACAAGATAAAAGCAACAAATGAAACATTATACCTTGTCTCGAATCGATCCTTTGGTTGGCCCTTCGATCTTTGATGTGTATGCTCCTTGTATGGCACAAGATGCAAGCTAAATGATGATGTGAGGATGAGTGCAAATGGATGAAAGCATGAAAATGACTAAGTGTGGATTGAGAAATAAAATTGCAAGAGTTTGGCTAGCAAAATGATCTCCCCCAAAATGAGAGAAAAGAGGGGGTATTTATAGGAATTTTGAGAATTCCTAGAGGAGATGGATGGCCAAGATTGAGCCACCAAATATCAAGATGTAGGGCCAAGGTGAGTTGAGAACTCACAAGCCCTCACATCTTGACATGTGGCATGTGATATAGCCCTAAAAGGTGAAGTGGACATGAGGTGAAAGGAGAAGTACATGACATGGAGGGGGGTACAAAGTACCTTGGGATTTGGTCAAGATATCCTCATAAAGGATGTCCTTGTCCCATGTGGGTGAGAGGACATGTGAGGAATTAAAAATTCCTCAAATATCCTTATGGGGAGAAGGGAAAGAATTTTAAATTCCAAAGGGTGCATTAGGGGATTAAATGTGAATTAAAAATTCACATAGGGAAGTGGAGATGCCTTGTCAAAAAAGAAAAGCATTTAATAGGGTTGACTCAATTAAGTGATTAGGATTGTGCAAGTACTTGATTAGACTGATTAATGAAGATTAGAAATGAGTTAGATTTCACATGTGACCTGATGTGACAAGTCAAAGATCACATGGGGAAGAGTAATGAAGGATTAGAGGAGGGTTAGGTGGCTAAGAGAGATTAGAGGCCAACTTGCAAAAGTTGGAGGATGTGACACATCCTAATCAAGGATTAGGCATGTGCACATCCTAATGATGGGATTAGAAGAAGGATTAAGATAAGATAAAAATGATGAGGATGTGACATGAGGGGAATTAAATAAATGGAATATTTATTTAATTCAATTGATGGAAGGAGGATTAAAGAGATAAGGTATTATTGATTAAATACCTTAGGGATTTGGCATAATTAAAGCTATTAATTAAATAATAGTAGTATTACTTAATTAACGAAAATAAGATGAAAGGGGATGAATTTGGATAAATTAAGTGTCCAAATTTAGATGTCCACAACTATCACTATTCGCCAAGAGATCATTATGAAGTCCTCAAGTCATAATCGATGTGAACATTGTCGACAAGACATAGGCTATCGCTGAGAGGTAATACCGAGCCCTCAAGTCATACCGAGCACCAAACAATCGCCAGGAGTCATACTGACAACAGACTACCCCATCGCTGAGACAAACATTCATTGCTAAGACTTCATACTGAAACCTTCATGTTATCCTGATGACTCCGAGTGTAGCTATTCGGCGAGACATACCATCTATCGCCAAGAGGTCATAACGAGCCTTCTAGTCATACCGAAATAAACAACCGTCGGCAAGACTTACCGCTATCACTGAGAGGTAATACCGAAGTCTTCAAGTCACCCCGAGATCATTCTTCGCAAGGAGTCATATTGACAACATCCCACATTATCGGTGAGACAAACACCCGTCACCAAGAGTTCTTACCGAACCCTTATGTGTTACTCTGATGACTCCAGTCGCTATGAATCTCCCTGACCATCATAAGGAACTAAACTGTCGTCCAGAGATCTCCCTAAGTGGAGAGAGATAGAAACTGTCACAGTGAATGAAATTTCACAATGACATGCTCTAGTCAGTAAGATAGAAACAAGGTCTCGGCGACCTGAAAATTCCACAAGGTTGCACAACTATTAGTTAGCCAGACAGAAGAGATGTCACACCGACTTGGCTCTTTTAGAGGTTTCAGCCTGTGAGATTGAGGCACATTATTCCAACATTCTCCCACTTGACGAAGATCACACAGGCACCTCCAGAGCACAACAAAACTATTGAGAATCATGGGCACTGAGGCCCATCGAACTGGCACACCACCTGAACTTGTCTGTGCTCACTGGCTTCGTCAATGCATCTGCAACATTCTCCAGAGTATCCACTTTTTCTAACGAGACCTTTCCATCCTCCACCATATCTCGTACAAAATGATACTATACATCTATATGTTTCGTCCTGGCATGGAAAGTAGGATTCTTTTCCAAACAAATAGCACTCTGACTGTCACAATAAATTGTTATTTTCCCTACATCAAAACCAATGTTTGAACAAAAATGTTTTAGCCAAATTGCTTCTTTACAGGCATGTGTTGCTGCCATGTATTCTGCCTCTGTAGTGGACAAAGTGACTACAACCTACCGCTTACTCATCCAACTAAATGCACCACCATTCAACATGAAAATATATCCACTGGTGGATCTTCTGTTGTCTATGTCCCCTGCCCAATTAGAATCCACATAGCCTCGAATGCTGAGAGTCCTCTGTGATTCAACCAAGTTCCCATGGTAACACAAAGCATATTCTGAAGTACCCTTCAAATATCTAAACACTCTCTTCACAACATCCCAATGTGTCCTTCCAGGATTAGCCATAAAATGACTAAGTACTCCCATTGCTTGGGAAATGTCTGGCCTTGTACAGACCATTGCATACATTAGACTACCAACCGCACTAGCATAAGGTACACTAGTCACATCCTTCATCTCAGTAGGAGATTTTGGACAGTCTTCAATATAAAGCTTCATTCCGTGCAAATTTTTTTCCACAAAGTGCTTAGGCTGGGACATATAAATTTCTTCTTCAAGATCACCATGAAGAAATATTGTCTTCACATCCATCTATTCAATCTCTAAGTCATACCGCTATCGGTTGCTTTCTTTCACGGTTGACCTCCTTAATTGCGAGGTGAGGTTTTTATTTCTTCTTCATAACTCTCAGACTGCTTTTTCTCCTTAGTTTCGGTACATTTTGAATTTTGAATTCCTCTTTCTCTTCGGGTGTCGAGGAATTTCAACTACATCCTTTTTGTCTTCCGATTTTGTCTCTTTGAGCATCCGAGGTAGAAGGCTTTAGCTCATGAAAGATAACGCTGATGTACAAAACCTTCTCCGTATCAGGATTCCAAATCTTGTATCCTTTTATGCCAACACTATAGCCAATAAAAATACATTTGACAACCTTGTTCTCCAATTTAGATTTTTTCTCATACGACACATGTGCATATGCCTCATAGTCAAAGACTCGAATGTGTCTTAAAGAGGGCTTCTTACCAGACCATGTTTCCAAAGGTGTTTTCTCAACAAGAGTAGAATTAGGAGAGTGGTTTATCAAGTAACATGTTGTAGCAACTGCCTTAGCCCAAAACTTCTCCTCCAAGCCAGCACTGCTCAACATACTTCGTGCTCTTTCCATCACTATCCTGTTGAACCTTTCTGGAACTCGATTTTGCTGCAGAGTGTAAGGTGTAGTTTTATGTCTTTTAATCCCATGATCTTTACAGTACATCTCAAAATCATTAGAACAAAATTCACCACCATTATCAGTCCTTAAACATTTTATTTTTCTTCTAGTCTAATTTTCTACAAGGTTCTTAAATTCCTTAAACCGATTGAACACTTCTGATTTACTCTTCAAAAAATAGATAAATTCTCTTCTTGAATAATCATCAATAAATGATACATAGTACCTTGACTTAGACAAAGAAGGAACATTCACTGGGCCAAAAACATCAGAATGTATATAATCAAGCAAACCAAAAGATTTGTGAGGATTGGAGTAAAATGAAACACGGTGCTGTTTACCATATATACAATGTTCACAAAACTCAAATTCAAGGTTACAATCATCAAGCCCCTCAACCAGGTTTTTATTCTTCAAGGTTTTTAAACCTTTTTCACCAATGTGACCTAGCCTATGATGCCAGAGCATAGTCTTTTCTGCTAGAATTTTAACTTCCATAGAGTTTACACTATCAGGAACTTTTTCCTCTTTTCTTCCATGAGTTGCCTTTTGTGACTTTACAAAGACACTATTACATTGAACAACATGTGCATCTAGCTTATACAGGGTACCAATATGGGCACCCCTTGCTAGCACCATTGAGCCTCTAGTCATCTTGTAGCCATTTCTAGAGAACGTGACTTGCACTCCAATATCATTCAGCTTACTAACAGAAAGTAGATTTTGAGCCAGACCTGGTATATGCATTACATCATTGATTCCCTTCACTCTTCCATCAGGGAATTGAATTATGACTCTTCCACGACCAACAATTTCCAAAGATGAATCACTTGCCAAATACACCTTTCCACCATCATATTTTTCATACTTCGTGAACCAGTTTCTATGAGATGTCATGTGGAAAGATGCTCCAGAATCAATTAGCCAGACATCATCTGATGCCTGTGTAGCCAAGGCTGCAATGAAGGCGTCTGCATCACTCTGAGAAGAATCATTGTCGAAAGAATTCTTCTTCTTCTTCTTTTTCTCCTCTTTGCAATCCTTTCGGACATGACCAGGTTGCCCACAATTCCAGCACTTCACCTTGGACTTCTTGCCAGGAGACTTTGATCTCCCTTCTGATTTGGATTTGGACTTCTTGTCCTTCTTCTTGCCTTTTTCTCTCGATCTTCCTCTAACAACAAGAGCCTCCTTCACCATCTCAGAAAATTTTTTGCTCATCTCTTCTGATAACAAAGAAGCAACAACATCTT
The DNA here is from genome assembly GCA_007258455.2 of Sequoia sempervirens. Classification (NCBI taxonomy): domain Eukaryota; kingdom Viridiplantae; phylum Streptophyta; class Pinopsida; order Cupressales; family Cupressaceae; genus Sequoia; species Sequoia sempervirens. The sequence continues at coordinate 287,711,004 of VDFB02270651.1, read as the reverse complement.
CCATCTTAAAAGTGGATTTCGTACTCACAATAGCCATCACCAGGTGATCCCAAGAATCTGGCAAAGAACATAATAACAACATACAACGATCTTCTTCATCAATCTTCACACCCACATATGTTAACTGTGCAATCAACATGTTGAATGCATTCAAGTGATCAGCAACAGACCCTCCTTCTTGCATTCTCAAAGAGTACAACTTCTTCCTCAAGAACAATTTATTCACCAAGGACTTGCCCTGATAAATAGCTGCCAGTCTTTTCCACAAGGAAGATGTAGTTTTTTCTTCATGAACATTCAGAAGAACAAAGTCTGCTAAATAGAGCCTTATCATCCCCTTTGATTTTCTATCTGCAAGGTCCCAATCCTCTTGCTTCATTCCTGTAGGCTTCGTTCCAGACATAACAATCCAAAGATCACAATCAACCACTAGATCTTCCATTTTAAGTTTTCACAACTCAAAATTGCTGCCATTGAATTTCTCAAATTCAATCTCTCCTGACGTTCTTGCCATCTTAACCTGTAATTCGAATTACCAAACTTCTACAAGACTCCCACTGAACAGAATTGACACAAAAAATGCAACGTACCCACAAGGATAACACAACTGGCCAGGCTTTGATACCACTTGTAAGGAAAGCTAAGGCGCGGAAACAACTCTCCTAATGTCAAAACCTAAGGGAAGAATGCAGAGGTGCTTTTAAATTTTCAATTATAGTCCAATTAAGATACACTTGAAAGCAATAATAGAAACAACGAAATAATCATACACAGATGAACACCAAATTTACATGGGAAAACCCTTACGAGAGAAAAACACACCACACCAAGAAAAACCCCTTTGTATTACAGTAATGAAATTACATACAGAGTACGGGCTTCACTCTTTGATGTCAATTTATAGTAGCATAATCCTTTATCAACCTTGTACAAAACATTCAAAAATTACAATGCTCTTAGAATTGAATTCACTGATCACTCATCGAACTGCTCATCCGACTGCTACCCAACTATTGATCGACCCAAACATCATCTTCAATCTTTGAGTATATCCATGATGCCCCTGGCTGTCAAAATTCCTCACAGAGCTGCCACAATAGACTAACTTCCAACAGTTCCCATTCAACTTCTCTGATTGGTCAAAGACACACCATGCAGGATAGTCTTCCAATCGGTCAACAATGTTCAACCTGTGTTCACATGTCGGTGAGACACTAAATGTGTCTCCCTGATGCCACAAAGCCCAAATGTCGATATCGGCTAGAATCATCACCTTCGGCAAGAGGTTACATCGAGTTCAAAAGCTATCACTCAAACTTCCCCTTGTCACCAAGACATCATACTGGTATTCATCACATGTAGAACTATCGCCAAGACAATCGCTAGTCGATGAGAGATCATACTGATGTTCAAAAGTCACATAGACATCAGCATTCCCTTTGGTGAGACTATCGCTCTTTGCCAAGAGATCATAACAAAGTCCTCAAGTCATATCGATGTGAACACTGTCAGCAAGACTTAGGCTATCGCTGAGAGGTAATATCGAGCCCTCAAGTCATACCGAGCACCAAATAATCGCCATGAGTCATACCAACAATAGACTACCCCATCACTGAGACAAATATCCATCGCTAAGACTTCATACTGAAACCTTCATGTTATCCCGATGACTTCGAGTGTAGCTATTCAGCGAGACATACCATCTATTGCCAAGAGGTCATAACAAGCCTTCCAGTCATACCGAAATAAACAACCATCGGCAAGATTTACCGCTATCACTGAGAGGTAATATCGAAGTCTTCAAGTCACCCCGAGATCATTCTTCGCAAGGAGTCATGCCGACAACATCCCACAGCATCGGTGAGACAAACACCCATCACCAAGAGTTCTTACCGAACCCTTATGTGTTACTTCGATGACTCCAGTTGCTATGAATCTCCTCGACCATCATAAGGAACTAAACTATCAGCCAGAGATCTCCCCGAGTAGAGAGAGATAGAAACTGTCACAGTGAACGAAATGTCATAGCGACAGGTTCCAGTCGGTAAGACAAAAACAAGGTCTCGGCGACTTGAAAATTCCACATGGTTGCACAACTATTTGTTGGCCAAACAGAAGAGATGTCACACCGACTTGGCTCTTTCAGAGGTTTTAGCCTGTGAGATTGAGGCACATTATTCCAACACATTCTTGAGAAATGAAATAACTCCAAAAAAAAAGTAGTGTCTTTTTTGAAAAATTTGATCCTTTTATAAATTATTTAGAGCTATTTTAGGATTTGTTTTTTCTTTTTCGTTGTATTTTAGAAATACCATTTTTTATTTTTCATTGCTTTATCAAAAAATATCTCTTGCTTTTACATTTCTTTTTAATTTTTTTCTCTTAATAAAATAGCATAAAGCGTCCTTATAACCACTTTTTAGCACCTTAAGCCTAGCGACACTTTATCTACACATTTAAAAATCCTTTTTAAATAATTTAATATAAGTTGTCATTTAATTTTACTTTTTTGACAACTAATATTTAATTACTTAATTAATTTTCCTTTTTAAATCATTCCAAGGTCATAATAAAAGCATTGAAATAAGACAATTAGATTATTTTGATAATTTTTCCAACTCCTTAAGTGTACAAGACTTTAGCCCATGAAAATTTGGTGCTATTTAAGAATGATAGACTTCTCCAAGAAGTTTGGAGTGCTCTTAGAATGTTAGATTCACATATAGAAAGTACTGTTGTGCATGTCTTAGCTCTAAGAACTTGTTGTCATTGCCAAAATTTATTTCCTAAAACCTAACACTCTTCAAGAAAGTTGGAGTTTCCAAGAATATTGGAATGGACTAGAAAAGGGGACATTACAATTTTCATTTCTCTTTTGTAGACCCTTGTAATCATATACTTTTATTTTAGTCACCATTTACTATAAACAATATTTCAAGCTATGAAGATCCAATTTGATTTGGAACTTTTGACCCAATGGGTAAGTAAACCGTTATTGTACAACATGGAGGATAATTAAATTTTTTTTCATGCATAGATTTAGCTAGATTGCACCTTATTAGTTGATTTCTATTGAAGGCAAGTGGTCTACCTTCTCATATAAACACCAAATAGGGGAGTTTGATCTAACCATTGAAATCATTGAATGAATTATTTTTCTAGGTAAAAAGAAGAGAGTTTTTTATCTTATTGAGTTTGATGGATTGTAAAGTATTTATCTAGCTTGTATAACCAATTGATAGTATTAGTACCATAAAATTTAGGAAATTATTGTTTAGTGGGCATGGGAACCAAACTTTGTTTAGGGAGGTGAACCCATATACATGAGTAGATTATTTACCCTAGTTTGAAGTATACACAACTTGTCAATCTTCTATCCATGTTAGTATTTGGTGGAACTATTTTTTTTGGATAATTATAGTTTGTTAGCTCTTTCACTAACAAATCCATGTAGAGCTATAGTGAATCATGAGAGTGATATCTCCCTACCATATTGATTTTTCAAAGGTATTAGAAAAGGTTATTGGACTTATATGGGAAAATGATCAAGATGGAAAGGTGGTCACAACCATATATGTGTCTAAATGAAGGAAATACAAGCTCAAGATGAAAATGGTTATTTAGTTATGTATTAATGAGACAATTCATTATACAGGGTAAAAGTAGGTTGTCTTTTTTACTTTTATATGCACACCCTTTGGGCTAAATTTTCCATAAAAATGAAAAATTGTGGCTAGATTGAGATAAATTTACTTTGAATGTTTTATATCTAATAGTATTACTATGGGTTGAATTCATAGTTACAAAAGGTCTTTAGGGAGAAACAAAAATCTGTAACCTAGATGATTTTCTATTCACAAAGAATATTGATAGTTGTCTTACTCATGAAAACCACTAAAATACAAAAATACTAATTGATTATACCCAATAAATATGGTACATGGGCGAGGCTAAGAGAGAAGGCTCTACAATATGTATCTATTTGGTGAGCTTTCCAATATACTCATCCTATTCTTAAGTAGTGTCAACCCAATATTTTAAAGCATTAACTATGGATACCTTAGATCATACTCATAACCCACTTTCTGATCTTTGAGGTATGAGGTGAGTAAATTTTCAAGGCTAATCATTTATTAGTGCATCATAGAATTTAGATGCCTAGAAATTACCTATGATGAGGTTGTAAGAAAATCCTATGGGGTCTTCTAATATACCCAAAGGTACATGGAAGCTCATAGCCACATATAGTGGTCATTTGAGGCTTGGGTATTAGAGCAAAAATACTCCTCACTTCACTAGAACCTTTATGATGGATCTATCTTAGCCAAAATGAAAACTCTTTTGAGAATATCTGAAACCCCTAGCATGGAGTTTCTAACCTAAAATTAAAAAATTACTTGTAAGGGAAAAAAATAGAAAAAAATAGGTAAGAGATTTAGTGCCACTACAGTTGTAACCACTTTTTTATCACCACAATCCTTTGAGGGTGTGGTAGGAGAATATGGTGGATATTTGTAGAAATCCCTAAACTAATAATGTTTCTTACAAAAATGGCCCTAAAAAGTGCTCAAGTACCACTTGTAATGAACTTCAAAACAAAACAAAAACATAAATATATGAAATAGAGAGAAAAAAATACCTTAATTATCTTCACAACACCACTTTGAGGAAACAACCTCCAAATAGAGCTTATACTCCAATTATAAATTTCCAAGTCACTTTCCAATTGGTAAGTCATTTCAATATATATATCATTGTTAAAGATAAGTACTACCATCTTCATAACTATTGAAAAACCACTAGAACACATGGCTATTTGTAGTTATAGATACCTACAATAAACTCACTAGAACCTTATGATACACATATGATAAATAAATTTGTAATCATACCATCTCATGGAATTTAATGTAGTATCCTCAATATAACTCATGTGCAAACTTGATTTGATACCACTTGATGCAGTATAGACTAGGAAGTCTACTAAAATATGGCACAATATAACAACCTACACACATATCACAACTACATGCACAATGAAATAAAATATTAAATACAAAATAAAATTATTAAATTCATGTAGTAGAAAAAAACTTGCTTATAAAAATTATAATGGTTTGTAGGTAATTACAATGGTTCTTGTAGCTTGTCTCTCCTCACACTATGAGGCTTCTCCTAGCCTTCCTTTTATCAAAAAACCCTCTTTTCTCTTATGGAGTTATATTATTCAACTCCACTTAATAAAAGTTTCATTTATTTTCTCTCTTTCAACATAGATTACTCATCTTCCTTTCCTCACCCCTCTACTTTCTCTAAAAAATAGAGAATAATCATCATCTCGCCACTTCAACTCAACAACAATTGTTGATCCTAATACCATCCAAATAAAACAGAATAACCATGTCCTTAAGTAGTAATTGTTTTCTATAGAAAGATTAATAAACCAAGTAAATATGGAGAATAAGTTATGTGGCTAAGGAATGGTTGAGTAATCAATATGTGGTGATATAATGGATAACAATCGAGGTGAAGCCAAAACATAACCACATAAACAAGTAAATAAAATGAGAAAAATTCCATGCAACAAATAACTATTAGATAACTTACATAGCAATAGGTAAGATTAACAACCAAGGAATTTAAGAAAATAGAATCATTTCTACACTATCATAAAACAACTAATACCTCAATATAACAACTAAAAGTCTATTTACCAGGTAATGATCAACCACATAGGACAAGGCCAATAAAATAAACAATTAAGGAAACCACAACTCGACCTATAAGAAAATAACCCATATTTGATTATTTGAACTAGAGGAAACATGTAGCCATAGATGAAGCCATCCCTCATGGAGGAATAAATAATCTCAAAAATTTGTCACACTATCCTAGCAAATTGTTCTATGTAAGGATTAAATCAACCACCAAAATAGGAGAAAGTGAGGAGTCACAAGTCACCAAAAATTAGAAGGAATAAAATCACAACCTTCAAATTAACTACTATATGAAATAAAATATTACAACTATAAACACTTAAAATTATTCTTCTAATCTTTTATTATTTATTGTTATTATATTCATTATTTATCATTTATCATAAATCATTATCATATTTATTACCACTAATTATCATGACATTATCTATTATTAATCAACTAACTAAATAATATTTTATTATTTAACTAATGTGAGCTAATTATCCATTTTTAATAAATTAATAAAATTCCTAACCATCCCTTCACAAGTTAACTCATTCTTCTAATTAGCAAATTCTTCTCATTATCCATTTAATGAATTAACAAAATCCATTATTATCCTCTGACTAGATCAAAATATAATTTTTTTTTAATAACTAGTTAAGTTATCTCCTCCACTCCTCGAGTTGAATCCACAACCAATTGAGTTATCTCCCAATTCTTGATTAAATCCTCACCATTCATTTAATCTTTTGAAAGTCTATAAATTCCTCACTCCATTCATCATTTTCATATCAATTCTTTTATGCAAGATTGCTCTACTACATTTATTATTAAAATATTATAATGTTATGTTATTGAGTTGTATCCACATCCTTATGTAATAAATTCATTTTAGTGTGCTCAATCCTAATGTTTCCAGTTCCAAATTTGGTATTAGGACTTAGTTTTCTTTTTTATTTCTAGTTCTTTATTTTGTATTTCCATTTATGATTGCATATATTTTGGTGAACCCAATGTGAAACAAACTAACCTTTGTCTTTGTAAGTTTTTGGTTTTTCTTTTTTATAGGTCTATTGTCTTTTTAGGTGGTTCCATAGATCAACTTTTTCTAGGAGCCTCTTGATGCAAAATGAATATCGCAATTGCATCCAAGGAGGCCAAGAGATAAATTTTGATATATAACATCATATATTTTACTTACAAGAAATATTTTGTATTTTTGCATGACACTTGACTTCTTGATGGTGTAGAATCCTATATGAACATACACAATTTGTACATTTCCACCATCTATATCATATAGATTGCACTATGTTTATCCATATATAATTTTATTTTATTATTTTTATATTTTAGCATATATTTGATGCATATATAATACGTTAGGTTTTCTATTATATATACATAAGTTTTTTAGAGATATATTCATAGTTAATATACACACACAATCCATCATATCTAAAAATCCATAATACATTTATGATAAGTATATATACATACACGATCCCTAATATATACACACACAATATACTAAAAAATACATAGTCTCATGCCCTAGCTACATATACACATCAAAATTTGTACATATATACACATACTATGAGGTATACCCACATACTCAAGAAGGTATACATAGAGAGATATGTGAGATATATACACATCACAAGCACATTAAAATACCTTAGATATATATAACCATGTGATTTCTTAGGAGATAAATAATCCATGGCATGCATATATGCATCATGTGAGTGGATATATAGTTCACGGGAAAGGTTTAGGTTTTTTTATTTTTGTAAAACCTTGACCCTTGGTCATATAATTGAATTAAAGCTTTACTACTAGTTTAGCTCTTGGTTGTGTAGTTCCTAAGCCCCTAATCACAGGAGGCTAACACTAGCACCCACCTTTTTTAAAATCTAGTGCCTAGACCTTGGTCATATTGATGATGAGGACCAAGTCTGGATGGGCCAAAGTCCTACCTCTCTCCCTTTGCAATTAAAAAAACCTCCTTGCACAACGCATCATTTTTTTATAACTAATCAAGTGTTTGACTTCTTACAAGCATTGGAAAGTTAGTTTCGAGCCCTACATAATGGACTGAGCCATTTTTGTAGATTGTGCACTCATGATTAGGTATATTGTTTTAACTTTGAATGTTTATACTTTTGCTTATGAAGTCCAATTTTAGTGATTTTAAAATTTTAATAAAAAATCATTAACAATTTGATGGTGCTATTTATTTTAAATTTTGAAATGGTTTGTTTTAATATATATTTTGGCTAACCCTTTGAATGTAGCATTATTCCTTGTCCAAAAAATTAACTTTAAAAATATTTATCTCACAAGCTAGAGAATAAAAGTTTCAAACTTATAATCTTGTGGTTTTGCAATATGACTAAAGAAGACCTATTTATAATCCTCTTTTGTTTCTAATTTCCTTTTCCTCTTTTGTGTGTTTTATAATTTCATTACTTGAATGATATAAATTAACTTTCACATTTGGATTTGTTTAATTAATTTATCATTATATTTTAATCTCAAAGTGATATCTTGTGTATGCTCTCCTCTTACACTTTTGGGTGATCTTGAGAATACAAAATAAGTATCAACTTCTCAAATTTCTTCTTAGGAGGCTTTTCTTAGATTTCATCACCAATGGTATGACCTAAACTCTAATGCTCCA
>VDFB02270651.1:287681868-287702516 GCA_007258455.2 Sequoia sempervirens | reverse complement strand
ATACTTTTATTTTAGTCACCATTTACTATAAACAATATTTCAAGCTATGAAGATCCAATTTGATTTGGAACTTTTGACCCAATGGGTAAGTAAACCGTTATTGTACAACATGGAGGATAATTAAATTTTTTTTCATGCATAGATTTAGCTAGATTGCACCTTATTAGTTGATTTCTATTGAAGGCAAGTGGTCTACCTTCTCATATAAACACCAAATAGGGGAGTTTGATCTAACCATTGAAATCATTGAATGAATTATTTTTCTAGGTAAAAAGAAGAGAGTTTTTTATCTTATTGAGTTTGATGGATTGTAAAGTATTTATCTAGCTTGTATAACCAATTGATAGTATTAGTACCATAAAATTTAGGAAATTATTGTTTAGTGGGCATGGGAACCAAACTTTGTTTAGGGAGGTGAACCCATATACATGAGTAGATTATTTACCCTAGTTTGAAGTATACACAACTTGTCAATCTTCTATCCATGTTAGTATTTGGTGGAACTATTTTTTTTGGATAATTATAGTTTGTTAGCTCTTTCACTAACAAATCCATGTAGAGCTATAGTGAATCATGAGAGTGATATCTCCCTACCATATTGATTTTTCAAAGGTATTAGAAAAGGTTATTGGACTTATATGGGAAAATGATCAAGATGGAAAGGTGGTCACAACCATATATGTGTCTAAATGAAGGAAATACAAGCTCAAGATGAAAATGGTTATTTAGTTATGTATTAATGAGACAATTCATTATACAGGGTAAAAGTAGGTTGTCTTTTTTACTTTTATATGCACACCCTTTGGGCTAAATTTTCCATAAAAATGAAAAATTGTGGCTAGATTGAGATAAATTTACTTTGAATGTTTTATATCTAATAGTATTACTATGGGTTGAATTCATAGTTACAAAAGGTCTTTAGGGAGAAACAAAAATCTGTAACCTAGATGATTTTCTATTCACAAAGAATATTGATAGTTGTCTTACTCATGAAAACCACTAAAATACAAAAATACTAATTGATTATACCCAATAAATATGGTACATGGGCGAGGCTAAGAGAGAAGGCTCTACAATATGTATCTATTTGGTGAGCTTTCCAATATACTCATCCTATTCTTAAGTAGTGTCAACCCAATATTTTAAAGCATTAACTATGGATACCTTAGATCATACTCATAACCCACTTTCTGATCTTTGAGGTATGAGGTGAGTAAATTTTCAAGGCTAATCATTTATTAGTGCATCATAGAATTTAGATGCCTAGAAATTACCTATGATGAGGTTGTAAGAAAATCCTATGGGGTCTTCTAATATACCCAAAGGTACATGGAAGCTCATAGCCACATATAGTGGTCATTTGAGGCTTGGGTATTAGAGCAAAAATACTCCTCACTTCACTAGAACCTTTATGATGGATCTATCTTAGCCAAAATGAAAACTCTTTTGAGAATATCTGAAACCCCTAGCATGGAGTTTCTAACCTAAAATTAAAAAATTACTTGTAAGGGAAAAAAATAGAAAAAAATAGGTAAGAGATTTAGTGCCACTACAGTTGTAACCACTTTTTTATCACCACAATCCTTTGAGGGTGTGGTAGGAGAATATGGTGGATATTTGTAGAAATCCCTAAACTAATAATGTTTCTTACAAAAATGGCCCTAAAAAGTGCTCAAGTACCACTTGTAATGAACTTCAAAACAAAACAAAAACATAAATATATGAAATAGAGAGAAAAAAATACCTTAATTATCTTCACAACACCACTTTGAGGAAACAACCTCCAAATAGAGCTTATACTCCAATTATAAATTTCCAAGTCACTTTCCAATTGGTAAGTCATTTCAATATATATATCATTGTTAAAGATAAGTACTACCATCTTCATAACTATTGAAAAACCACTAGAACACATGGCTATTTGTAGTTATAGATACCTACAATAAACTCACTAGAACCTTATGATACACATATGATAAATAAATTTGTAATCATACCATCTCATGGAATTTAATGTAGTATCCTCAATATAACTCATGTGCAAACTTGATTTGATACCACTTGATGCAGTATAGACTAGGAAGTCTACTAAAATATGGCACAATATAACAACCTACACACATATCACAACTACATGCACAATGAAATAAAATATTAAATACAAAATAAAATTATTAAATTCATGTAGTAGAAAAAAACTTGCTTATAAAAATTATAATGGTTTGTAGGTAATTACAATGGTTCTTGTAGCTTGTCTCTCCTCACACTATGAGGCTTCTCCTAGCCTTCCTTTTATCAAAAAACCCTCTTTTCTCTTATGGAGTTATATTATTCAACTCCACTTAATAAAAGTTTCATTTATTTTCTCTCTTTCAACATAGATTACTCATCTTCCTTTCCTCACCCCTCTACTTTCTCTAAAAAATAGAGAATAATCATCATCTCGCCACTTCAACTCAACAACAATTGTTGATCCTAATACCATCCAAATAAAACAGAATAACCATGTCCTTAAGTAGTAATTGTTTTCTATAGAAAGATTAATAAACCAAGTAAATATGGAGAATAAGTTATGTGGCTAAGGAATGGTTGAGTAATCAATATGTGGTGATATAATGGATAACAATCGAGGTGAAGCCAAAACATAACCACATAAACAAGTAAATAAAATGAGAAAAATTCCATGCAACAAATAACTATTAGATAACTTACATAGCAATAGGTAAGATTAACAACCAAGGAATTTAAGAAAATAGAATCATTTCTACACTATCATAAAACAACTAATACCTCAATATAACAACTAAAAGTCTATTTACCAGGTAATGATCAACCACATAGGACAAGGCCAATAAAATAAACAATTAAGGAAACCACAACTCGACCTATAAGAAAATAACCCATATTTGATTATTTGAACTAGAGGAAACATGTAGCCATAGATGAAGCCATCCCTCATGGAGGAATAAATAATCTCAAAAATTTGTCACACTATCCTAGCAAATTGTTCTATGTAAGGATTAAATCAACCACCAAAATAGGAGAAAGTGAGGAGTCACAAGTCACCAAAAATTAGAAGGAATAAAATCACAACCTTCAAATTAACTACTATATGAAATAAAATATTACAACTATAAACACTTAAAATTATTCTTCTAATCTTTTATTATTTATTGTTATTATATTCATTATTTATCATTTATCATAAATCATTATCATATTTATTACCACTAATTATCATGACATTATCTATTATTAATCAACTAACTAAATAATATTTTATTATTTAACTAATGTGAGCTAATTATCCATTTTTAATAAATTAATAAAATTCCTAACCATCCCTTCACAAGTTAACTCATTCTTCTAATTAGCAAATTCTTCTCATTATCCATTTAATGAATTAACAAAATCCATTATTATCCTCTGACTAGATCAAAATATAATTTTTTTTTAATAACTAGTTAAGTTATCTCCTCCACTCCTCGAGTTGAATCCACAACCAATTGAGTTATCTCCCAATTCTTGATTAAATCCTCACCATTCATTTAATCTTTTGAAAGTCTATAAATTCCTCACTCCATTCATCATTTTCATATCAATTCTTTTATGCAAGATTGCTCTACTACATTTATTATTAAAATATTATAATGTTATGTTATTGAGTTGTATCCACATCCTTATGTAATAAATTCATTTTAGTGTGCTCAATCCTAATGTTTCCAGTTCCAAATTTGGTATTAGGACTTAGTTTTCTTTTTTATTTCTAGTTCTTTATTTTGTATTTCCATTTATGATTGCATATATTTTGGTGAACCCAATGTGAAACAAACTAACCTTTGTCTTTGTAAGTTTTTGGTTTTTCTTTTTTATAGGTCTATTGTCTTTTTAGGTGGTTCCATAGATCAACTTTTTCTAGGAGCCTCTTGATGCAAAATGAATATCGCAATTGCATCCAAGGAGGCCAAGAGATAAATTTTGATATATAACATCATATATTTTACTTACAAGAAATATTTTGTATTTTTGCATGACACTTGACTTCTTGATGGTGTAGAATCCTATATGAACATACACAATTTGTACATTTCCACCATCTATATCATATAGATTGCACTATGTTTATCCATATATAATTTTATTTTATTATTTTTATATTTTAGCATATATTTGATGCATATATAATACGTTAGGTTTTCTATTATATATACATAAGTTTTTTAGAGATATATTCATAGTTAATATACACACACAATCCATCATATCTAAAAATCCATAATACATTTATGATAAGTATATATACATACACGATCCCTAATATATACACACACAATATACTAAAAAATACATAGTCTCATGCCCTAGCTACATATACACATCAAAATTTGTACATATATACACATACTATGAGGTATACCCACATACTCAAGAAGGTATACATAGAGAGATATGTGAGATATATACACATCACAAGCACATTAAAATACCTTAGATATATATAACCATGTGATTTCTTAGGAGATAAATAATCCATGGCATGCATATATGCATCATGTGAGTGGATATATAGTTCACGGGAAAGGTTTAGGTTTTTTTATTTTTGTAAAACCTTGACCCTTGGTCATATAATTGAATTAAAGCTTTACTACTAGTTTAGCTCTTGGTTGTGTAGTTCCTAAGCCCCTAATCACAGGAGGCTAACACTAGCACCCACCTTTTTTAAAATCTAGTGCCTAGACCTTGGTCATATTGATGATGAGGACCAAGTCTGGATGGGCCAAAGTCCTACCTCTCTCCCTTTGCAATTAAAAAAACCTCCTTGCACAACGCATCATTTTTTTATAACTAATCAAGTGTTTGACTTCTTACAAGCATTGGAAAGTTAGTTTCGAGCCCTACATAATGGACTGAGCCATTTTTGTAGATTGTGCACTCATGATTAGGTATATTGTTTTAACTTTGAATGTTTATACTTTTGCTTATGAAGTCCAATTTTAGTGATTTTAAAATTTTAATAAAAAATCATTAACAATTTGATGGTGCTATTTATTTTAAATTTTGAAATGGTTTGTTTTAATATATATTTTGGCTAACCCTTTGAATGTAGCATTATTCCTTGTCCAAAAAATTAACTTTAAAAATATTTATCTCACAAGCTAGAGAATAAAAGTTTCAAACTTATAATCTTGTGGTTTTGCAATATGACTAAAGAAGACCTATTTATAATCCTCTTTTGTTTCTAATTTCCTTTTCCTCTTTTGTGTGTTTTATAATTTCATTACTTGAATGATATAAATTAACTTTCACATTTGGATTTGTTTAATTAATTTATCATTATATTTTAATCTCAAAGTGATATCTTGTGTATGCTCTCCTCTTACACTTTTGGGTGATCTTGAGAATACAAAATAAGTATCAACTTCTCAAATTTCTTCTTAGGAGGCTTTTCTTAGATTTCATCACCAATGGTATGACCTAAACTCTAATGCTCCAATAAAGTATAAAGAGCAGGGGGTGAATCGAAAGACACAACTCTTGGAAGTTAGAATCTTCTCATTTGGGCTAAGCCCCCAAGAACTTTATACCTTGATGAAGTGAAGGAGAAGGGTGGGTTACCATCTTCTCCCAATACATGGAAGAAAATAGTTCAAAACCCTTTGCAACTAGACATTATACCCAATATGAAAACTTACAAGATCACTAGTATCTTAGGATAGACAAGAATATATGGTAAATCAACTAGAGTATTCTCCTAGGTTTATGGAATTTGTCAAAGATGACCTTACACAAACCTATTTGGGTCATATTTTGAAATTAAATAAATGTGTTTCCTACAAAACTCATACATGAGGGAACCACACTCTCCCTTAACTTTTATTAGTCTAAACTTCACAACCTCATTAAAAATGAAACCATAGTCACCTTCACCTTCCAAAATCTATTGTATGATCATTTTCAATAAATAACCACTTACCCATTTGATAATTATACAGTGCTAGAGAAAAAAACTACTTTTCCTAGTACAACACCATTAATTTTTTTTTTTTTGGATAGAACCATGATTTCATCTACCTCACAAAAAAAAATCATCTAACTTCATTCATATTAAAATACAACCCATTATAATAAACTAGAATATTCCTCTACCTTAATGACATTTCCATCCATTAAACTTAATTCAATCTTTACCACCTTTATCAATATTTCAACCATCACTTTCTTAAATAAGCATGATTCCATGTCACACCTTATCACAATAACCCATAAAATCCTATCTTCTACCACCCATAACATTTAAATACACTTACCGAAGACCATTATTTTAGCAATGGCAGTTCAATATTTACTACCCCTAAACATATCCCAATTCATCCATTAACAATAGACATGTCAACAATAATATAGACTACCTACATTTCAACCCTTATTAACAACTACCATCTCACCTACCAAATCTAAATCTTGGGAATCCCTTCAACTAAGAGAAGCAAGAAATGAAGGACACACTTAAGGAGATATAAACACCTAGGCTTTGCATCAAAAGAAAATATATAAATTTGAAGAACTATGTCTTTAATCCTTTGATAGATCAATAAGACAAGTACCTTTCCCTCATAATTTTAAATTCCCAAAATTAGACAAATATAAGGGAAAAGGAGACCCATGTAATTATGTAAAATAAATTTTCATGGCTTTCCAAGAAGTGGCCTATATCAATATATATCTTATGATACCTTTTCCTTGAAGTTTGGTAGGACAAGAATTTGAGTGATTTTCACACCTACCTCATGGGTCCATTACCACTTTTGCACAACTAGTTGAAGAATTTATAAACCATTTCTCATATAACATAGAACATGAGATTCCAATACTCAACCTTTACAATACCAAATAATGAAATAATGAGATCTTCACTTCCTTTCTCCAATTATAGAGGATTCTTACTAGTCACTTTCCTTGGTCCATACCAAAAAAATATTTCATTAATATTTTTGTCAAAAGCCTTATTCCATAAATCACATTTCAATTACAATTCCATTGTATCTTAGCCTTTGAAAAAATTATTGACAAAGGAGTTGCCACTAAGAAGGCCCTTGTCACTGAGGGTTTGGTAAAAATATATAACAAAGATAAAGATAATGCTACCCAAACCAGTTTGATAAATCACAATTTTGGTCTAGAATAAGAATACCATAATTTAAGGGGTTACCAATTCCAATTTTTTCTAAATTGCACCAATAATTCCAAACCAAAAAAACCACAATGTCCAAAATGTCTAACAACAAAATTGTATTTCTATACTGTGAGGACAACCAAGACCCCCTAATAATTGAAGACACATATATAATTCTTTAGGGGAACCTATAAAAATAGTATAATCATCAATGCAAACATGATCAAATTTCCATATACACAACCCTTTGACGAAAATAAATCCAAACCCACATTGTATAGAGAAAATAAATATTATAAATACCATTGTGTTAAAGGTCACACACTTTCCAAATGCATGCAACTTAAAGTTATGTCTAGGGTCTCAATAATCATGGTGAACTTATATTGGAAGGTTCCTCATTGTATTCACCTAACGAGAAAGTAGGCATCAATCAAAATAAAATTTTGAAGTATGACCAAAATCAACCCACAATGTCAAATAAAGGCCCATCCCAAAATACCCAAATGGACAATGTCAATACCACACCCACCTCATATGACTAATTAGTTGGTTATATTGAAGAATCCTATTTTCAAGTAAATACCATCACAATCAAAAGTCTCAATTATGTCATGATTACTAGGTACATGGTTGGGTTACCAATAGAGGGACATCGTCATCCTCTTAATAAGCCACCCACTATGGCTTCCTAGAAAATCTTGGGAAAAATCCAATGCATATATCCATCTTGGAGATTCTTATATCATCACCTCTTTATAAGGACATATTGGATTTTGCTATAAGAGAGTCACAAGTCCCTAGAGATATCAACCCTAGAATCAAATATAAGCCCTAATAGGTCACTTTTCATCTTCGTATCAACTTTATTTTACTCCAAATGGCATGCCTTCTATTGATCCATCCCATACCAAAGCACTCCATGTAAAGGTCATTTCCAATGTGTAAAATAAAACAATCCCTCATAGATGGTAGGTATAGTTAAATCTCTATACCTACAAAATTATCAAATAATTAGGATATTTTGAGGATGACATGGAACCCTAAAAGAAAATAACAATTATAGCTTATGATGACACAAAGAGAGAATCTAAAGGTATTATTTGGCTTCTAATTCAGGTGGGTCCTATCCTATAAAAATACCCTTGTTCCATGTTCTTGACCTTGAAATTCCATACAACATCCTTCTTGGTCACCCATGGATTCATTCTATGCAAGCTATCCCATCTACATATCATCAATGCATTAAATTCATGTTTAACAATTTAGAAATAATAGTTCTTATTAATCCTAATCCATTTCAATACTACATAATTTTTTAACCTATATTTATAAAAAATCCCATCATTCCTTCTCCATCATTACCATCTTCATCATATGTTGATCATACTACTTTGGTATCAACATCATCCAACGATCTCCCCTCTCAAATCAAGGTAAAGATTGTAGACAAGAGGTGTGAGGAATATGATCTACACAATTCCTTCTCGATGGGTCAAATCCCTCTTTATACATGTTCCTAAAACAAGCCTCAACAACATATCTATAAATATCTTAAGTTCATCCAGTATAATACAACAAACTATGTTCAAAATGGTTTCCTCGATAATGATATTATATATGATGAGATAATTTCATGGTTATACAGAGACAAAACATATGCACAATAATTTCTTAAAGAATCCTATCCTAAAGCACATATAATGTGTAAAAATATGGGCTACAAAGGAAAAGGATTAGGACTACATGAACAAGGTCCTATTGAGCCACTTACCATCAATGTTGAAAACCATATATTCGAATTAGGATACATGACATTAGTGGAAGAATCCTATGATACTATTGATGCATTAGATATTGTGACACAAACCTTTCTTTTTGCTAAACATGGCTCACATACCAATTTATTACTTTAATTGTTTTGACATTATACTATTTGAAAAACTAAACTAGACCTTGGATTAGTGACTCGTGTAAATCTATGAGTGATGTTTATTGATATTAGCTAGATGTATTTTAAAAATCAATGAATTTTTTTATATCTTGTGTTTGATGTAATGCACATGTTTCACTTTGAATATGGTTTATGGGCTAACACTATTGATAAAAATTTAAGTGCAAGTGTGTGCAGGTGCATGTCAAAGATGAGAACATGGTTGAGGTAAGGGTACTTAGCCGATTGACATCCATGAGTATGATTGAATCTTGCACACACCACATAGGTTCATATGTTTCACATTTTTCATATAGTTGGCTAAGTAAATTATGATATGTTTGCTTCGTGATTGTTTGAAAATGAAGAAAAATTAGTTAATATGTCTTTTAATGAGGTGTTAAAAAAAAAAAGAGATTAAAAGTATCTTGTTTTGATCAAATTCCTTCTCTATGTTGTGCAATAATTATTTTCTGTTGTTTTCAAAAGTTAATTTTATTAGAAAAATTAAATAGATCATATTTTCAATTTTTTGATAATTTATTTAAACATAAATAAATAGCATAATAAAGATAATAATATAATATTACTTTTTGTTACTAAATATGTCTATATAGATCTAAAACTTAAATTGCATGAATTATTAATAAAAACAAAAATAAATAAACTTTATTTTATTGCATGAGTATTATTATATAATTAGAAATTAAATAAGATAAATTTAAATAAGATAAAGATTAAATTAAAAGTAGAACTTTGAATTATTAGTTAAGTGTTAAAAGGGCCATGCACTCCATGTCACTCCACATGCATTCCACGCCCCAATTTGGTTGGAGAAATCAATGCAAAAATATTGTATAAATTAATTAGAAACAAACAATAAAAAATGGAGAAAGGAAAGGTCCTTTTATAGGGGAGAGGGACCCATAGTGGGTTGGGCTCCTATACTGGGTATAGGAGTTGACCAAACTGGGACCATTACTTTTTAATAAGAGATCTTTTAAATATTTAATTTTTTTCCATAAATAAAACATATGGGGACCAATCAATGTTCCCATCACATTTGTTTACTTTTTAGTATTTTTTTTATTAATATTAGGTTGCATACACAAATGATTAACAAGGATTTTAAAACACAAATGCAACTTACATTATTTTGAACTTGTACACAAGTGGATGCAACAAAACACAAAATGCCACATTAAATCATTTATATTAATAAGTAAACATCCAGCCATCAACCTAATTTAAGTTCCAAGTTGCATTATATTAAACAGTTTTAAATATTTTTTCTTTACAACATATCCCATCCAACATGGAGATCTATCCAAAAAAAGTGCATATAATAAAAAGTTGGAGTCTCAAGTAAAATGTAATAGTGCCCAAGTGCACTCAAAACAATGATAAATGCCCATCTATTGGTCCCTTTTCCTTAATACCTATAAAAAAGTCACAAATAATCGTGTAAGGCTCACTAAACTAGTCGTCAAAACAAGAGGACACCAATTTATTAAAATCTAGCACAAACAACTCAAACTAGGTAAAATCAATCAACTCTCCATTAATTCCACACCATCAACAGTTTAAGGCACGTAGATTTTCTCTGCCAGTGTTTCCTATACCATTTGACAGTAGATTTACAATAAACAATTCCACAAAACCTCCACCACTCATTTCGTCAAGTATTTTCTATGCAAATATGGAAAAAATATGCGGACATGGAAATTTCACCATTTGAGCTTTAAGGAAGTTTATTTGACAATGCTCATTCCTGTTCTTCTTAAATATTGTTCAGTTTAGAGTTATTCTTGAAAATCATTTAGTTTTTTTATTCATTAAATATTTTAGAGAAAGATATGAAAATTTTAGTTTATTGGAAGGTATTTATTTCTATTTGTAATCATAATTATACTTAAATATTGTTCAGTTCAGAATTATTCTTAAATATCATTTAATTCAACTATGCACATGAAAATTTCACTGTGAAATTTAAGAAAGTTTATTTGACGGCACTAATTTCTATTTCTAGTCATGATTATTTTTAAATATTGTCTAATTTAGAGTTATTCTTACATAATCGTTTAGCTTGATCATTCATTTAGTCAATATTATTTTATGAAAATGTGGAAATGTCACAGTT
Source organism: Sequoia sempervirens (assembly GCA_007258455.2). NCBI lineage: Eukaryota > Viridiplantae > Streptophyta > Pinopsida > Cupressales > Cupressaceae > Sequoia > Sequoia sempervirens. The sequence continues at coordinate 287,691,269 of VDFB02270651.1, read as the reverse complement.
GAATGTTAAGGAAGTGATAAATTCGCAAAGCATCCTCAAAGCATCCTTAGACTATACTTTCCAGCTTGCTGTGAAGGTAGATAGAAGCAAAGTGGCATAAAGTATCAAAGCCTTGCTGAAATTTTGTCTCCTTGATTTAAGGTTCCAAAGTTTTTTCACTTACCTTGAGCTGACTTTGGGATGCCATCAAGTACACAATATGCATGGAGCCCTATGATGTTTGGGAGATGGTCCTTAGGATAATTTTATTTCGAACTTTCTACCAGTGGTTGAACTTGAAAATTTCATAGGTTATGACAAATTCTATTTGATCTTCTAGGGTCACTTGTGCAATGATTTGAGCTTTCAACAAAATGTATCAAAATGATTTGAGCTTGATGGCAAGAAGATGCATCAAGTTTGGTTTATGAGTGATATCAACTCATTTGGTAGCATCTTTAGCATCCATTGAATAATTCATGTATCTATGGTAGGATTTTCGTTGGCTATTTGATTGTTGAATTACTACTGTTCAAAACAACCTAATATCTTCTACACATTTTTTTGAAGAAACAACATGACTAGTATTCTTTCTCCATAACAGTATACCTTGTTTGCACATAAGAATTAACAAAAGTTGATGATTGATTTTAAATTTTAGCTAAGCAATCACCATCAGCATAAAAGTCTTCAAATTTCTAAACTATGTTATCTCTTTCAGTTTCCTTCTATATAGGCAAGGTTGAATATGTACTGGTTTGACTAATTCAAAGTTCTGGATTTGAACTAAAATAAGAACTTGGTGGAGATCCTGCCAATTTTGATGAATATTATTGCTTAAGTATATGATGAATTATTATTCTGGACAATGGGCCCCTAATTTTTCCATTTAATATATGCTTGCTTTTGCTATTTAATAATCTATAAACATTTACAAAAAAAAATTGATATTATTATTTTTGTTCTCTTGATTCTAGGTAACATTATTCATTGGTTGCATAATAAAATCATATTGACATCAAATCAAACATAGAACAATAAAAAAAAACATATATCATCATAAATAAGAATGTGAAACTATCAAATCAAACATAGAACATCATAAATCAGAATGTGAAACAATCAAAACAAACATATAACATCACACATCTTATGTTCAGAGCATCATTGTGAACTCGACAACTGAGCTTACAAATTCAAATTACAAAATGCAATTACAAAGATGAAGAAATTAGAATGCCACATGTCGTAATGTTTGTGATTAATATTAGTATAGCTGATTGTTGGTCCGTGTTTTTATCTTGCTTTACAAATTTTAAACTGTCATCTTCACTGCACGCATGCCCGGGTATTCATATTTGTTCTACCTGTCATGTACAAGCCCAAGTAGCTCTTGATAGTTAGGTTGCACCACCCTGTAGGCCTCTCTACTAATCAACACATGAAAGTGGGATGTCTAGTTCAATGCTTTAGGCTCTTTGTTTCTTTAACTTTGTGCTGAAGAGATTCAAAAGATTCCAAATTACAAAACTAATGTCCAAAGGTGTTTGTTGACATGTGCAGATGAAAAACAAAGCTCAAATGCGGACCTGTCGTGGCAGTAAGAGACTAAAGACAACCATGCCTCTAGAAAAAAGAGGAGTTCATTTCCCGCTGGATGAAGATAGTCAAGTTGCTAATGAGAGCATTCCTCAACCAGCTATGCCAATTATTCAAGTAAATGTAGCTGCTAGAAGCAAGAAAGTTTCAGTTCAATGGGAGTGGACGAAAGAGGATATGGATTCAACATTGAAAGATGTGGAGGATAATGGAATGTCGACAAGGAGTGCATCCAAAAAGTGGGGAATCCCTACGACAACACTTAGCAACTAGTTAGGTGGTTTAACAACATCATCAAAAAAAGGTCCTCCCACAGTATTGACAACAACTGAAGAGGGTTTGATTGTGGAATGGTGTAAAGAAATGGTAGCAGTGGGCCATGGGCTGGAGATTATTAATCTCAAAGTAGAAGTCGCACAAATATGCCAAACATGACCAAACCCTTTTAAGGATGGGCTACCTGGGAAGTCCTAGTGGACTGGGTTTAAAAGGCGTCACCCCGAATTGACATTAAGGACATCAGAAGGACTGGATAGAGACAAAGCTCTAAACCTTAGGCCTACTGTAGTTGCCACATTCTATGACACACTGTCTAAAGCATATCAAGCCAACCCATACAGACCACATAAAATTTAGAATTATGACAAAACCAGAATTCAGGCTGGGAGAAATGGAGCCATGCGAGTTTTGGCCAAAAGAGGCAACATAAGTGTCTCATACATTATTCCAAAGATCAAGGAAGAAATAACAATTTTATGTTGTGTTAATGTTGTCGAACAGAGCATACCAGGGTTCTATCTTTTCAAAGGTAAAAACCAGTTAAAAAACTACATTGCTGGCTGTGAACCAGGTGCATGAATGGATGCCCAGCCCCACGCTTGGATGACGAAAGAGTTGTTTATGAATTGGCTGCATCATTTTGTAAGATCAGTTCCGGGTGAATTATCGCCGACAAATAGGCACTTGCTCATATTTGATGGCCATGGTGGCCACATAGCTGTGACAACCATCCAAGAAGCTAGGTCTTTGGGGATCGATTTGCTCACACTACCAGTGCACACATCACACAAATTGTAGCCATTGGATGTTAGTTTTTTTTAGCATTCAAGTTATATTTCAAATTAGAAAGAGTAGCATGGCTGGCCAGATATCCTAACATAGAAATAAAAAGAGCAGAATTAACAGAATTGGGCAGCAAGTCTTTTCAGAAATCATTGACAGTTTCAAACATCATTGCTAGTTTTAAAAGGACAGGTATATGGCCCCTCAATCTAGATGCTCTAATGGAGGACATGAACCCCAACAAAAATTTTCAGTTCAACATGCACGATGATGCTTCTATAGTGAAGAACATCCTTAGTCTTTCCGGGGTCAATGTTTCAGATGTGGAAGTTGCCAACACATTGTTTTCAGGGCTTTCCAATGCTGATTTAAATCCTACAACAACAGAAATAGGGAGAGGAAACAATCTTTACATGATTCAGGTGAACCTACAGTGGGGGGTCAACTAGTTGATGACATGGCTAAAAGTCAACAAGAGACTAACATGGATGGACTTAGCCTTCCCTCTCCCCCAATCCAACCATCACGGTTGGTGGGGGAAGCCATGAATTTAGGATATGACTTGCATCCACAGGAAGAATGAATCACATTCTCTTTCCCCTCTCCGCCACCCATGTTGAATGTGGATGAAATGGTACATTACTATGTCAAGTGTTGAGAAGGTGATACCCAAGACATTGCAGACTTGAGTCAGGATACTTAGGCTGAACACAACATTCATGGAGATTCCAGCCAATCCTTAGTTTCCCAAGTAGATTCACATATCAGCAAATTTCTCAAATTGCTAGTTCACATTGTGAAGGAAAAACTCGGGACAACGGAGGATAGAGGAATTTGGTTGAGCCAATAGTCCCAATTATTAACAATAGACGAATACATGAACTTGTTAATGGAACAAGAGCAAAGGAAGAAAGAAATTCAGGAGTTAAAATTGTGAAAGAGGGAGTAGATTCAATAAATAAAGACAACACGTGCTGTTGCAAAGAAATTCAGGAGTTAAAATTGCAAAATCATGCCTTGTTTAGGGAGATGATCAAAATTCATATTCCTAACTATCATATAGTGGCGACCACCACTCAATTTCCTTTAAGTCTAACCCAACCTATTGTGACTAGTACTCAATTTCCAAGTGTAACCCCATCCATTATGAGCAGTACACAAAATCTAGGCCTAAGGCCATCCCATTTGAACAACACTCTAATTCCACCAACAAGGGAAGAGAACAAGATTGGGAGTAAGTTGTCAAGCAGCTAGGAAACAACAACCTCTGCCACTTTGAATCCAATAAGTTTTCCAATATGTTTTGAATGAGATTGGTAGCAACCAATCATTCTACACAAACAAGTTTCAAATTGTAGCTAGGGAGGCATTTTTTTGCATTTTGTATTAGGGGGCATACAAAAATGATTTACAAGGATTTTCAAAACATAATTGCAACTGACATGGTTTATACACATAGAAATTTTAATACATCATGGTTTTGTAGAAAATAATTGCAACTTCCTTAGAGGTGATCAAAAAATTCAATGCTATGTGGAATATGTGAAATTAAATGCAGGTCTCTAGTTGGCTCATTCCTTGTTTATGGAAATTCTAAATTAGTTGTCCATGTGTTTTTATTATGTCTTTGTTAGATATATATGGAAGATAATTATGGTGTCTTTGATGATGTACTTGGGATTATTTGTTATTCAACATTAGAAATAATTCTTCATTTTTTAGGTTATGCCTTGATTAATGTGGTGCAACCTAACTGTCAAGGTCAACATGGGCTTCACATTCTTCATTGTTATAGATGGCATGTCTTCATTTCAGTCATATGCATTTATACTCAAACATGCATGCAATGAGGTGGACAACCTAAATATTTTGTTTTAACACACTGGACATCGATTTTCCATGTGGACAATGTGTTTTTTTGGTGGGGTTGAATTTTTGGCCATTTTTAACCGCTAACCAAAGACCTAACACACCATACACCGGTGGCGGGAAGTGGCATCATGATTTGTGCTCGTGATGTCGTGTGGCATCCAACCAACTTGCCACCTTTTCATTGCACAATATGGCATTAAATAAAATTCCAGTCACATTAAAGAGGAAGTGCAGACTCATTAACTCCTACTCCATCCTTCTTTTGCTAGTTATTGTGCCTTGGCTTTTAGTAGCTATGGAGCGTTCAATGCTCTCCTCCTTCACACTCAACAAACCATTTGACACCATTATCGACTATGCTCTTTGCATTTGGTAGTTGCAGATGGCACCCATAATGGAGATATATATATATATATATATATATATATATATATATATTATGCATATGCATATGCCATATGTATATATATATCATATATATATCATACATATGTATATATATTCATATATATGTATATATATATTCATAATGTAATATATACATACACATGCATATATAAACATACATATGCAGATGCAGATGCATATGCATATATACATACATATGCAAATGTATTAACATATTAATACATTATGAATGTATATATATATACATACATATATATGCATATATACACAGATATATTACATTATGAATGTATACATATATACACATACATATGCATATATATACAAATATATTACATTATGAATATATATATATACAGATATGTATATATAGGAAAAAATAAGTTCTAGTTACAAAAAAAATATTACCAGAGCATCCATTTAACTTGCTATCATTTTTAGTTATGTTGTTAACATATGATAACATAAAAAAAAGGCTTTGTTATTTTCAGTTCTATCCTCACTCTCTCCTACACTCTTCTTTAATCTATATGTTCCAAATTTGACCATGGTTTTTCTAAAATCTTGAATCAGTATATACTTAAGAGGCCAACAAAACAATTCACTAGAGAAATTAATCAGCAAGAATTAAGAGATAAACATATTGGTCAGTGTAAAAGGGGATTCAATTTTTGGATGGAGATAAAATAGTACTTATAAAGAGGAGAACAAATAAAAATATATATGTTTTCGATAGTCATAAAATCATCTAACATCTGTAGTATGTGTCTGATTTCTTTAATATATAGGGATATTAGGATTAATATGGATTTGAGATCAGATATCTAACAAGGGAAAGTCTTTTAGTTTAGTATAGTGTTTGATGATGTACCAGAGACTTCTCAATGGTTCTAATCAAGATCATAAAAGACCAGAAGACTCTAATGCAAGCAAAAAATCCTATGATTAAGTACACCATTTTTGTGAATCTTTAGGTATAGTTGGTACCATACAAGAGCTATGAGGAGGTGAAAGATGTCTTAAAAAATTAATACAAGATGTGAAGAAACTAAACCATAATATAAAGCATAAATGTACTTCTAGTTTTCATCCAACTAGACAATTATTTTGTCAATAAGTGTGCCAAAAATGTAGGGACAATGCTTTACAAAAATGTTCGATGTAAATTGATTAGCCATAGTACTTAATCTATTTATAAGTGTTTTATGGACTCCTTGATTATTTTTTAGTTGATTATCAAACTCCCAATCGTCTTTTCTTTTTATCCCAAAGCTTCAGATATATTACATTATGAATGTATATATATACAAATATGTATATATACATACATATGCATATATATACATATATATTACATTATGATTATATCCTCAACTCTCAACCCTCAACCCTTAAACCATGATTATATCTCTCTCCCCTCTACCCTCTACCCTTAACCCTTCTACCCTCTATCCTCTACCCTTTATCTCTCTCTAAATCCATCTCTCTCTCCACCCCTATACCCTCTCCCTCTCTCAACTCCCTCTCTCTATCTCTCTCCCCTCTACCCTCTACCCTTAACCCTTATACCCTCAACCCTTAAACCCTAATTCTATCTCTATCCCCTCTACCATCTACCCTTAACCCTTATACCCTCTATCCTCTACCCTCTCTCTCTCTCTCTCTCTCCTACCCCCTCTCCTCTCAGCTCCTCTCTCTCACTCACTCCTCCTATCTCTCTCCTCTGCCCTCTGCCCTTCACCCGCCCATACCCTCAGCCTTAAGAAACCTAATTCTATCTCTCTCCTCTGCACTCTGCCCTTAACCAGTATGCTCTCTCTCTCTCTCAGCCCTATGCCCTCTCCGTCTCTCAGCTCCTCTCTCTGTCTCTCTGCCTCTACCCTCTGCCATTAGCCATATGCAAATATATATATATATATATATATATATATATATATATATATATATATATATATATATATATATATCTCCTCCTGCCCCTCTCCTCTCTCGATCCTCTCCTCCTCCTGTCTCTCCTCTGCCCATCACATATGCCCTCTATCTTCTGCCCTTTATGTCTCTCCCAGTCCTCCTTTCTGCCTAATCCTCGACCCTCTTAGGCCCTTAATCCCTCAGCCCAGCAAGCTCTAATCCCTCAGCCCTATGCCCTCTACCCTATGCATTTGGACCTCAGCCTAATCTGACCCTATACCATCAATCCTCTACCCTCAACCTTAAACCCTCAACTCTTAAACCCTCTACCCTCTACTCTCTACCCTATAAACCCTTAAACACTCAACCCTAAACCCTAAACCCTAAACACTTAAACCTTAAACCCTCTACCATCTACCCTCAATCATCTATTGTCTACCCTCAACCCTAATCCCTTAACCCTTAAACCCACTTAGTAAAATCTCTACCCTAATCCCACAACTCTCTTAACCCTTAATACCTCAACCCTTAAACCCTAATCCCTCAACCCCTATACAATGGACCCTTAACCCTAATCCCCCAAATCTATACCCTCAATCCTCTACCCTCAACCTTAAACCCTCTAACCTCTACGCTCTACCCTATAAATGTTGGAAATATGTGCCTCAATCTCATAGGTTGAAACCTCTGGAAGAGCCATGTCGGTGTGACATTCACTCAGTCTGGCCGACTAGCAGCTTTGGAACCTTGTGGTTTGTACAAGTCGTCGTGACAATGCTTTTGTCTTGCTGACTGGTGTTGTCGTTGTAACCTTCTACCGAGTGGAGATCTCTAGCCGACAGGCCACTCTTATCGGATATCGGGGAGACTTTGGGCGATAAGCGGTTTCAGGGAGAGACTTGGTCATTCGGTATGTCTCATACCGACAAGAGAAGTCTTGCCGATAATTATTCACTTTGAGTCTTTGGGGTAACATGGAGGCTTCGCTATGAACTCTTGGTGACATACGTTTGTCTCACTGATGTTGTGAGATGTGTTCGGTATGACTCCTGGCGAAAGGTGGTCTTGGGGTAACCTAGAGGCTTCGGTATGAAGTCTTAGCGATGAACGAAGTCTCGCCGATGGTGGAACATTGCGGTGTGACTTGAAGACTTTGGTAAGAAATCTCAGCGATAGCGGTAAGTCTTGCCGACTAATGAACACTTCGGAATAACATGAAGGATCGATGTGATGTCTTGGCGAGTAGTGATAGTCTCACCGAATGGAATACTCACATATGTGACTTTGGATCATCAGTATGAGGTTTTGGCGACATGGCAAGGTTTGAGCGACAGTTTTTTGAACTCGGTGTAACCTCTTGTCGATAGTGATGACTCTTGGCGATATCGAATGCTAGCTTTGTGGCATCGGGGAGACAGTGTCTCACCAACATGCGAATACTTTGTGAATGCCTTTGACCAATTGGGAGACCATCCTACGTGGTGGGTCTATGACCAATCAGAGAAGATGAATGGGAACCGTTGGAAGTTAGTCTATTGTGACAGTTCTATGAGGAGGTTCAACAGACAACGACGACATAGATATATGCTAAAATTGCAGATGTTGTTTAGTTCGATGTTTAGTTGAATGGACGGATGAACAGTTCGGTGTATGGTTAGTGTGAATTCAATTCAGAAAGAATTGTAACTTGAATGTTTTGTACAAGGTTGGTCAATTGAATATGCTATTGTAAATTGACATCAGAAAGATAAGTCTAATCTCTGTATGTAATCTTCATTACTGTAATACAAAGTGACTTCTCTTGGTGTGGTGGGTTTTTTTTCTCCCGTAAGGGTTTTCCCATGTAAATCTAGTGTTCATATGTGTATGTCTAATTCTCTGTTTCTATTATCTCTTTAAAGTGCATCTTAATTGGACTGTAATTATAAAATTTAAAAGTGTCTCTACATTCTTCCCTGTGTTTTTGATGTTAGGAGAGTTGTTTCCACACCTTAGCTTTCCTTACAAGTGGTATCAGAGCCTGGCCAATTGTGTTATCCTTGTGGGTACGTTGGGTTTTTTGAGTCAATTCTGTTCAGTGGGATTCTTGTAGAAATTTGGTAATTCAAATTATAGGTTAAGATGGCAAGCATGTCAGGAAAGATTGAAATAGAGAAATTCAATGGCAGTAATTTTGAGTTGTGGAAACTTAAAATGGAAGATCTGTTGGTTGATTGTGATCTTTGGATTGTTTTGTCTGGAACTAAGCCTACAGGCATGAAGCAAGAGGATTGGGACCTTGTAGATAGAAAGTCTAAGGGGTTGATAAGGCTCTGTATGGCAGACTCCGTTCTTCTGAATGTGCATGAAGAGAAGACTGCATCTTCCTTGTGGAAGAGACTGACATCTATTTATCAAGGTAAGTCCTTGGTGAATAAATTGTTCTTGAGGAAGAAGTTGTATGCTTTGAGAATGTAGGAGGGAGGATCTATTGCTGATCATTTGAACACATTCAACATGTTGATTGCACAATTAACATTTGTGGGTGTGAAGATTGATGAAGAGGATCACTGTATGCTTTTATTGTGTTC